>JBCAUA010290075.1:9525-19651 GCA_038406235.1 Peronia verruculata | reverse complement strand
GATAGATAGATAGATAGATAGATAGATAGATAGATAGATATATAGATAGATAGATAGATAGATAGATAGATAGATAGCCAGACAAACAGACAGTCAGATAGATAGACAGACAGATAGAAGGATGAATGGACAGACGGATGAACAGATGCAGAGAGAAAGCAAGAGAATTCCAAGGACATAATCAAAGCTTAGATCTAATGTGCCATTTATATCCCCAGCCATACTATAACTATATACTCCAGGCTCCTTGCAATCAATCCTCTTTGGGTTACACAAATAAATAATTCAATATCACTTTATTTCATATTATGAAGATAACAATGTAACAATGACCTGACACAGGCATGGCCATATCACAATCAGCCACCAGTACAACACTCCTCACAAGAGAGTCTACACAGACATTATGAGATCTGACACAAACGATGAACTCAGGCTCTATTCAAATTTTGAGGATATGGAGTTACTGGTATGACAGTGAAGATTATTCATTTCCTTTTCGTTGTGCGGGAAAAAGTTTCGTTTACGTTATGCAGAGGCTGAGATATTGGCAATTGAAGACAATCGGTATGTTTTGTTGTTGTAGCTGAATTTAGTGAAAAAATGAGTGATTACTTTGTCAATCCTTAAAAATCCTTAAGGGACTATGCCACTAAATTACATTTTTGGGCTTTTACTCAATCTATGTCAGCAAATTTAACTCTGAAATGCATTTTTAAATTGATAAGGACAGGTTTTGGGAGGAAAAAAAATGTGTCAAAAATTCATTCCCTGTTAAAAAACACGTGATTTCTCCGCTTGCCTCAGTTTGGCGAGTGCCTGATTTCATCATGTCATGTCTCATATGGCATATTTAAATACAATAACTTGTAATAAATACTATGACCAGAGTAATTAACAAGAACAAAAATCCATTCATAGGTACTATGGTGCCTATCATACAAGACTGCATTCACTCGTAAGGTCCTGGTGGCCTCTCATCTGTCAATACATAGCATCAGTGTGTGAGACATTTGAGTAATTTTTATTTAGATTTAAAACTCGTATAGATTACTGTACTTATTATGTGCATGGTTCACTTCTCCATAGAGAAAACACTAATAAATTGCATTTAAATTGTTATTCTACATTATCAATGCAAACTATAGTGTTCAATGAACCATTCAACTTGCCTCTGGGGCTGCTTGGGCGAAAACCTCAAAAGCATCCAGGCATCAGGCTGGGATGCATTTCTGTGATAAATCACGTAGACTTCTCATATGTGTTCAGCGAATAAGAAAAGAATAAATAAAAAGATTTGCTTACATGAGATAGACATAAAGGTCTCTGAACAATTATTATTCAAAATATTTTGAAATTAACACAGAATATATATATAAAGAATGGGGCAGTATTTATATATCCAATGTGAAAATGTGTTTCCCCCATTTTACCTTGGCCTTTAGGATGATATGAATTTTCATTATATAGTCTAAATCTGATCTAAATGATGCAGTTCTTCTGACACTATCTCAGCGGATGAAGGACAGACATATAAGTCATCAAACTTTGTAGCACTCGTTCTCTACACCTAATGTTTCTTGTAGTTTAAGCAAACTTAATTGAGTTGACATTTTCCAGGCTACAGCTATATGCACTTAGAAATTTCAGCAAATGTACTGTTGTCATATTTCATTTCTGGTTACTTGACAGTTTTGATAAAGTTAATACTGCAAATCTGAAATCCTTCCTACGCCGTTATACCTCACATAGGGCCGTCACAATCTGCTTCCATTCTGGAACCCTCCCCCCCCCCCAGTGCTGTCTCAATCAGTTTTCTCATGCTCTCTATTTCTGCTCCCTTGGTCTCTCTCCTGATAGCTGCCTTAAGTTCTCCTTAGGTGGACCCTTCACTCCAATACTGCAAATATTGCAGCAAAATTCTGGAGCAAATACACTCCACTAGTGACCAGTAATAACAGAGAACATACACTGTCTGACAGATCTTTGACTTTTCAGCAAAGGAACAGAACAAAATTCATTGTCCTGATGGTGTTCAGACTGTATACACATTGCCAGTGTGACAAGCAACTCACTCAAGTCAATCTGAGTGCTTTCAAGCACAGGAGGTTTTACTTTGGATCTTTGCAGATTTTTCCTGCATTTCTTTTGGTTAGTTTGACTCAAGATGGTGTCACAAAATGCAGTTTTAGCTCACTTTGAAGAGGAAAAAGCCCTCAAAACATGCAGTGCTTGCAACACCAACGATATGATAGTATTACTGTGTAACTGTCTCAGGAACGGACTGAGTGGAGATGTTTGATCTGTGAGGATGACAGGTGATGGTGACAATATCACACCGTGCAATCACATCAGTGGTATCACAGTATCAGGACCATAAAAAAAAACAGTCTCTCATATATGGAGAAACTATGTTGTATGTCTATGGTAGACCCAACACTGACTGCAAATTCTCCCATGTTTGATCTGATGTTCCAAGCCAGTGGGTAGATATTTATACTTACATGCAGAATCTTTTGATAGACTCTGATGATTGGAAAATGAGGTACCGTAGCCGCAACAGCCGAAATGAAGTTTATAATCTGTTTGTTCATGTACTACTGAACAACAGCTGATGCCTCTGACTGCTTGTAGGAAAAGCACTGGCTGGCTTGTGCACAGTAGGTGGGACTGAATGCAGTAGGGGGGAGGTGCGGCTGGCATTGGATAGAGTGATAGAGACTGACTAGACTGTTAACTCTGTTAACTAGACACAGGATTAAAAAACTGGTGCAGCAGATATAAAATTGTTTGCATAGGAATTCTTACTATATCTACCTTCTTTAACAAACAACATTGCAACTCAGTGTAATCTCAAGTAATTCACAAGCAAAGGTCTAACTGCAGGATCATAGGCCATGGATGATATGTACCAAAACAATGAGATGATGAATGTGTTAAATACTTAACACAGCCCTGTTTGCCCACATTAACTAAAATGCAAACCAGCAAGGGAAAAACCATAAACAAGAAGAGAATTTGGCCTGTTGAAACAAAGATTCATATAATGCCAATATTTTTTCATGTGCTATCACCAAAACAGATTTCATTTTTCTCCTTGCTTGAAGAACTGTGGTGCATTTTAACATATTTCTTTGCTTGACTAATAATTTGCAGTTACTAAACATTGAACTTTGTAGAGCAGCTATGAAATTCTTTCACATCCTGATCAGCTCATCACAATTCAGAACATAAGATCTTCCAAAGATATAAGAAATGCTATAACTGTGCACAATTAAGAATGACATAAACGAGCAAGTCATAGTTTACACATAGACACTAATTGGACACAATAATTTAAAGCATATTTGCCAGTTGCTTATTTGTGAAATAAAATAAAAGCAGTCACTGAACACACTTCTATGCAATCTTTCATAATCTGCACAATCATTAATCTTCAGTCCAATCATTTGTCTTCTGCACATTCATTAACTATAAACCCAATCGTATATCTTCTACACAATCATTCATTTTTCATACACTCATTCATATTTTCTACATAACCATCATTCTCACAAATCAAACCTCTTTCATCTATAGACTAAATTATCCTCATACTATTCATTACTCATCGGGAAACATTTCTCCATAGATAGAAATCCTGCTGTGGAATGGCTGGGCTGGGCAATGCATGGCTAAGGGATCATGGAAATAGTTCAAGGAATAGTTAGACAATGAGGCATACAGGCCTGCGAGACTGGGCTGTCGTTTCACCAGTTCCTCTTTACCTGCTCCATTCTCGGTCCCACTGCCTGAAAACATTTTCAGAAGAGTGGTAGTGATGGACATAATGTTACTTCTCTTGTTTTCCAGAGGCGACGTTGTGGCACCGGTCTCGGGCTTGGATGGGCCGGAGCTTTCCTCGCCATGTGTTTGCTTGTCTTCCTGATACTGGATTTCAGTGTCTATGTGAGATTTGAATCTTTCTACTGCCTGATTAGTATCCTTTACCAAGGAACTTTCCTGGATAGGTAAAACTTTTTCTTCCCTATTTGCTGATGATGGTGGTGGTGACGATGATGATGATGCTTTTGAATCTTCTGCGGTTTCTACGTTTGCGTCTTTCGGCATTTGTACAATCACTACTTGCTGATCCGTTTGCCCACCACTGGTTTGTGTCACTGTCGTTTGTACACCATTTTTGTCAGTTACAGTAATCTTAACCATAGAATCAAGACTGTTCATCTTCTCCTTCTTGTTTGACATCTCAGTACTTTGACTTTGAGCATGGGTTTGCTTTGACAAGATGTAATTGGTGTTCTCCTGATCTGAAGAAGCCATTCTGCCACCATCTTTGGAATTTCCTTGCTCCGATGGAGCTACTTTTCCACTATCCATTTGACTTTCAGCTTGATTGACTTTAGAGCTCTGTGCCTCTGAAATCTCCTCTGTAGACTGAGTTTTATTTGTTTCACCTGCATCTTCAGTTTGTGCTGTTTCGTGAAGGGTGATGTTACTTTCACCTGTCAAAGTTTTGTCATCCACCTCCAACAGCTTACGAGCTACATTGTTGGCAAAATGCTCAAATTCTGTCTCTGCATAGTGGCTTTTCATTTTGGATGCAACTTCTACAGAGATGTTCTTCAAGATAGATTCCATCTGCAAGGTCTTCATGAAGATGTGGGTAAAGTTACGCTCTGCCTCAGTAAAGCTTGTCATATCAATTACCTGAAGGCGTTTTTTCTTTTCATGTGCTTGCTGATCAGCCTCCTCTTCATCAGCGATAATTTCTTCTTCTATTTCATCATCAACATCAAAACTTTCAAACTCAGAATCGTCATAACCATCACCTTCTCCACTATCATCTTCTTCATCATCATCTTGTACCTTTCCTGCTCGTCTGGCTTTCCACTCTTCCTGCTCTTTTCTTATCTTTTCTGCCTTCTCCTTCCTTTTCTTCCTCAGTTCCTTTCTCTTCTTTTTCTCTGCCAAAATCCATTCATCATCCATTGGATCTGTCAGATCCAGCAAAGATAAGAGATCCAGATTGTCGTGAAAGTCCTGTAATATCTGGTCCTGTTGTTTCTTAGCCGCGCTACAGCAGTGCACAGCAGCCAGGTCCAGAGGATGGGCCTCTGTGTTGAAAATGTAGCCACCAGCCTCTATAATGCATTTGCCACTTGGGGTGGAGATGATTTCACCATGGCTACCGTTATTGTGTATGAAGTTGTTGGGGTCAAATAACAGGTAGAGATACTTGGTGGTCTCGGCCAGGAAGAAGGATTCCATGCGATCTTCCAGTCGGTGGTCCCTGACATCTTTAACCTGAAGATATGCATCAAGATGGATGACATTATGAGGCTTCAACTTGTTTCACAAAAGCTTTCTACATGATCATAATCATCTTGGTATATCCTAGAAATCCACATACATATTATAATGTGACATGAGTAGGATTAAAAAATTTAGTCTGAAAATCGACAGAAGTCAAAGTAAGGAACCAAGGGATTATAAAACTTGTTTTTAAAGATGTGGAAAATTATGTTGACAGTTATAAATCTATGTGCCAGCTTGAGTAAACAAACCAAATGTCATCTATTCTTGATATTTGGAAGTTATGATGAGTGAAATCAAAGCGTTCCTAACCCCTTGATGATACTCTAGAAAACATTTCTACAGATAAGAAAAAAATAGCCTACAGAAAAACATAATAACACAATACTTTTTCCTAGAACTGTTCTGGTGTTTGGTTAAACACTTTGATTCAAATTTGTCAAACATTTGAGTTTTCCATGTTAAATTGCTTGCCTCCTCCATGGAACTAGCAGCACCGAAACTATTTTTATTTATGCCAGAGCACATTCGAGTCCTTCACAGCACACCATAATATTTCCTGTGGTATCACAGAAAGAACGATGACATTGCTTATTGCACTCACTGTAGCATATCCACAGCTGGTCCTGGCACTGTGTTCTATGGCTTCCACAATGTCCACACCAATCTCCAGCAGGTAGGGATCTTTGGTGGCTCGGTACAAGTACATCACACTCTCAATGATCTCTGTATAACAATGCAAAAGCACGGAATGAAACTGATTTGCTATTCATTACTTTTTATAACATACATTCAATGTTCTCATTTGAGCCGAAACCATTTATTGTTTTAGTTATGAGGCTGTGTGTGTCTCGATAATAAGCAAAAACAATAGCAACGACAACAATAATCACAACAAGAAACAATCATAATGAATATACTTGTGATTTGGCATAAAATGATGAAATCCTGTAAGTCACACTTTTCAATGACTTTGATCAGGGCTAAATTTGACAATGGTCTGATAGATCAGTAACTATCAGTAACTTCTTAGTTTTGGGTTGTGTAAATTGTCAGAACATATTTATGGATTTAGATATACCAAACACATTCAATCACGCATATGCAGACTGGTGAGAATGAGCACTGCCATCACAAAGGTAAAACCTACATTAGCATCAATCCTTCTCCAGTATCACCATCCAAATTTTCTACCTCACCATTTAAATAACCATCAGCCTAAAGGGTTTCCTACATATAGATCAAATGTTTTCACCATCATGCATTACCCCTGTATGATGCTAGACTACAGGCAAACATTGCAAGCCACTACTCATACCTGGCCTGAGTGGGTAGCCCTCTCTGCCTTGATGGACATCAGCATTGAGGATATTGTAGTACTCAGGAGTGAAGCCAAATTGTCTCCACACTTGATGAAAGTTGTGCATGGTTTTCATAGCTTCATCAATGTCACCTAGCATACCCTGTGAGAAGTCAACATGAGATTCAAGACTCTAGAAAGGAACACTTTACATTTCATACTCACAGAAAAAAAAAAAAAATTAAATGCTTTATTCAGTGCGAACTTATTATATGATATTTATGATATTGGTAGAGCATTTTTACATACCAAAAACGGACATGCTCAAACAATATTTTGTCTTTGTACCTTAGAAGACAGAGAAATAATTATGATCAAGATTTGAATTTTTTAATAGAGTGGACCCGCGAGAAGTTAACTCGCTTTAAACTCTCGGTTAAAGTCAACCTGCTCCTCCGGTCCCATTTTTTGTCCCTCTATATTCTCATTAGCCTTGACTCGGATAACGTCAACACCTTCAGAGATCGAACTCTTACATTCAACTCCAAATGGCCCACGTTGGTCGACTGACAGCCGAAAGCTGTGAAGACGAAGAGAAAAAAAGGTCAGACAGAGAGACAGAGACGCTTTGCTACAACACACTAGAGCCTGAGGGCCTCTCGCTATATTGAAAAGATGCTTGGCTGTCTTCACCTGTCTTGCGTTGGCGGCGATTACACAAACAAAGACCTACACTTGCACTTATGGTCTGTGGATGGTCAGTGATTGGCCCTCTCCACTTGCCTTGCGTTAGCGAGGATACACCAACACCTATTCCCACTGGTCTCTCTTCAAGCTCCTTTGTTGACACTCACACTTAAAGACAGTGTAGACAGCCACTGCGCCTGATTTTCTCAGTCACGTCTTTAGATCATGTAATAAAACCGAGATAACCACCCGGGAGAAGATTGAAAATGGGTTTAAAAACCTTAACGGTAGATCACTACGATTGAAAGGCTTAAGAATAACAACCACGTTCATTCCTATACATGTAATTTGTAAGTTAAACAGGTCATCGGTATCCGGCCAGACTTCTGAGTAAAAGTTACCAGGATAACTTTACATTGAGGTCAGCAACAAGCAGACTGAAAGTGAAAACATAAAACGAGGGGCGGGATGGAATACCACGGCTGATCAAGATTTAGGGTCAAACTCAAACGGGACTCCACGAGCGATCGTGGGTCAAACAATGACCGGATCATGTATGATGGGTGCACTTAGCATGAGGGCGGGATGGCTGAGGTGTAACACATAACACTACACGTGTCCGGGCGAGGCTACATCATACACAGTTGGCCTACAGATAAATGTCTGCCTATACTGTTTTCTTTTCTAACACGTTCATTCCTAGAGCCTATGCTCTCGCCGTGACTAGTCGAACTTTCATAGGGTACTGCGTGATCAGAATGTCTCTAAGAGGCATAATCCAATAAATATGTAACACTTTGGACCCCTGTGCTGACCAGATATGTGAACCCAGATAAAGTCAACCTCGCCTAAAGTCAACACTTTTTCCTGGTCCCGAGGGGTTGACTTTAAGTGGATTCCACTGTATTTTGAAAAGGTCAGGTCTACATTTCACAAAAAAATTCACTTGTCTGTGCACTCACTTTGATGCTGGGCCAGTAGCCATCCAGTGACGTGAAGAGAGGCTGGGTGATCGTTCCTTTGGACATTTGTGCCCACATGTACCAGTCATCTCTCTTCAAATATTTCTTGATGGCGCCTTCATACTCTGAAACAGTAAACACACTCTGAATACAACTGAAATGTGACATCTGTCCTTGATTTCCATGATGATAAGATATCACTTTGCCATATCTAATGGAAACATCTTTAAAAAAATGTCTACTATAATGAAACTCATATCAGCTTAGAAGCTGGATATCTAGAGTGTTTCTTCTTTATGATATTTTTACAACACACGATAGTGGTTATTATTAGAACAGATGACAAGTGTATCACCTCGAAACATGTGTAGCAATTCTGGAATGTTGAACATGATGGATCCTTTGACAAGGTATTCAAAGTAGGAGTCAATTCCACCTCCTATGCCTGAGTCTTGAGCCGTCCATTTGCCATTGGCTACATCAACATGGTTGCCTAGCTGTGTGTCAGAGAAATTATAAAACTCATTTCACACAAATGTAGAGCACTATTATCTGTGGCTGACAAAAGAAAAGACATTGTTCTCTTGATCTAAACTTTATATCTGCAACATAGCCCATAAGAGGCTTATGGACTCGAAAACTATTGATTGTATCCATTTCAAATTTGGCTCACAACACTGTTGCATAAAGATTTGTGTTTCTACTTACATAAAGCTGAAAAAAGCTTACTATATCTGATAAGGTTACTGTATTTGACAAAATCTTATAAAGGCAACTATTACTGTACAATTTATTTGTGGGAGCGTTTCAGCCGAATTGAATGTTCAATACACTAATATGTTCCAACACCAAACACGTTTTCTTTGAATAACATTTAGTTTAATCATCCAAAATGCCAACATCGAGGGCACATACTTGCCATATACTTAATGTCACAGGGCAGTATCACTTTGGCCTATATTTAAAAAAAATTCTCACATAGACTCTGGGTTCTCTTCTAGTACAATTCTGTAATTAATTATTGCTAATAATAGTTGAGCACGTATGGTGAGTTCAGTTCTCTGTTGCCCTATCTCTAATTTTCACATTTTGAGAAAATTTACAAGTTGTGTTTAGCAACTGTTTTTGTACAAAGGAGATAGGACAAAATGATTTTCAAAATCTACCTGTTTGGGCAAGTGACAGGTGAAGTGACTACAATATATGGTAGATTTACTATCTATTTTTCACATGACATATGTATATCTCCATATCGCCCAAAATGGAGATAGGACAACAAGAACTGAGCTCCCGATTTATGTAGTGCTTACTGTATATGGTGTACAAGCTCTAAGCATTTTACAGTTCAAGTACTGACGCCTCATATGCAATGGAGACACTCATACACATTCTCAGCTTTGTAGGCATACAAGGTGGCTGCCTGTTAGGCACTGTAAACCCTTATCAATCTAACAATACAGTGGACCTCGGATTGAACGAGATCGTTGGGACTGACTAGTTATCCTCGATGGATCCGAGGTGGTGTTGAATGCGAGGGGAGCATGTGTGTCGCTAACGTGCTGTAGGGCCAACTCTTCTTTCTCAGCCTCCTCAATTATCTTAAGCTTTGCTTCAAATGATAGACATTTTCGCTTGCTTGACTGAGGAGACTGCATGATGAAAAGGCGGGATGTGGAAAAAAAAACAACAAAAAAACGAATGACTGTTGACTTGAAGCAGTGATGAACAAAAGGCAAAGGAACTACACACTCGACTTAGTGTGTAGTTATTGATGACGAAAGGCCTACTGGACTGAGTCACTATTGTGTGTGTGTGGGGGGGGGGGGGGGGGGGGGGGTTTTTCCCCCCCACCCACAAAAGAAAC
>JBCAUA010289964.1:0-19654 GCA_038406235.1 Peronia verruculata | reverse complement strand
CTGGGAGTGATGAAACCACGCAACAGCAGATCAGCGCTCCAGGTGAGGGTTGCGAGGTTTCATCACGCCAAGATATCTTGGTGGCAAACATACGAGGTTTTTTTATTAAGTATTTTTAGTAGTTTCCATCTCGAATTTTAATTCCTGCTTTTGACACAATGTGAAGAAGACATGGGAGAAGACATTAAACCAAAAAAACGTTTTTCGAAAAATTTGTGAGTTGCGAGGTTTCATCACTCCACCAGCGATATATAGCCATATGGATTTCAGTGAGACTTAACTGCATTGTCATACTTTCAGTTTTCACTATAGACACAAAGGTAGACGATGTTAGATCTGTAATTGGATTAGGTTTCTTAAAAGAGAATTTGATAATTCTTTCAAAAAGAGGGACTTTAGGTAGTATTTTTAGGTGTTTGCATCGAGACACTGATAGAGAAACAGGCCGAAGTATTTACAAAACTATAGAAGTTTTTCCTTTAATTAAATTATCAGCTATTCTCATGTTTATAACCCAGAAATAACTTTTTTGTTTGTTGATGTTTATCAGGAGTCTTATTGGAGTGTCCTGAATGACCGTATCCTGCAAGTGATTACATCACCTATGCTGGAGACACCTGCCCCCCACCACAACCCTTTCAAAATCCTCAATGTCAGTCTGTCCCATTATCAGCATGCTGAACACCAGTGCTCCACAGTGCTGGAACTCTGCCATGGTGTCTGGCACCACGCTGGCATTGGACAGCTCTCACATCTGCCACAGTGAGTATTAGCTGCAAAGTATTAGAAATACTATAGTAAGCTTTTGTTGCTAAGGTAGGTGCTTCTAAGATGATTGAAATTTGTAAATGAGATGGAGGATAAATTAAAGTAGGCTATACATCAGTTGATTTGCAGTGTCCTGAAATATTTCATAGTTTCATGTACTTAATTTCACAAAAAAAAAATATTAGAGTGTAAGTGAAATCTGCTTTGCTTCATAGTATTTTTGAAAATTTTGTGGTGTTTTATTCAAATCAGGATATTTCAAAGAGCTTAACAAAGATAAAGTAAACATGTTTCAGTGATGATCGGTTAATTATATTTATACAGGTTTGTGAAGGAACAATTGAAACCAAAGATCAAACATGAGAACCAGTTCATTTTCCTGTGCCATCTTGTGGGACCATTTTTGCAGCGCTTTCACCTAGAAAGGACAAGATGTTTGCTAGAGGTAAATTAGTATTAGTTGATCCACAACATTTCACAAGACTTACCAGTTGTTGCAATTCTTCTGAGGAATGTGTAAGAAGAGTTCTTAAAACATGACACTTTTTGCCCTTTAGGATTATTACTGGATACATTTTCTAGATAGATCAACTGTCAGCTTTTTCTGAACACAAAGTGTCTTTTCTTTCTCACAACATCTTGCTGGCAAAAGAAGATCTGCACAGGATAGTTTTGTGATGAAGCGTTTTTGTTTCACAGGTAACATAAGATTTGTTACGTGTTTCCCAGACATCCAAGCCATTTCAAATTCTAGATTTGCTAACAATGTCGAGGGCCTGCACCCGAATTCAGGGACCTTGAAAAACATCATCCATCTCAAGATATGTACTTGACTATATCATTAACTGAGAAATTTTGGGTTTAAACTCCTTTTCTTTTGTGTTTTTTTTCTCTTTTCATTGAAGGTAATTGTTGCATCTGATGCTAATATATATAAATATATTATTATTTGTACTTTTCAGTTAACTGTGGAGTTGTATGAGATCTTGCTGAATGTGGACGAAGCAAGTGAGCAGCTTTACCATATGGATGCCATCTGTGACTATCTGTATCCTTTTTATCTGCTGTAACAATAACTACCAGGCTTGAAACAAGTAGGAAAACAGTGAAAGTTTGAGATGTTGGTGACTAAACTTCAGTTTTCAGTCAAGAATCATTGCTTTTCCAGGAGTTGATAGGTATGTATAATGATTCGAGTTTTCTTCTCAAAAAATAAATATGTGAACCAAGCCCAGTAACATCAACAGAAATCACATTTTAGTCATTCTGGCACGGTAACAGGTAGATCCAATAACTAATGACACTGCATTTCTTATTTAGAAAAAAAAAAAAGATTTTATGATAAAGTTGTGAGTTTACAAAGACAACAGCTCTATCATTTGAAGTATGGGAGAAACTTTCAAGAAATTTCGCATGAAAGGTAGATGCATGATCTGTCCCACGAGTGTGATCCTATTTAAATCTTAACTGTCCTCCCAGTTACCATATCAAATACATGTTTGTGGGAGATGGGGTCAAAAGTGATGCAGAAAAGGTCATCTGTAAATTGAGACCAGCCCTCATCCACAGACTTCGCTTTATGTCACCCCTGAACATTGATGAGACCACTGCTGCTGCAAAGCCTGTGACAACGGCATCAGCAACTGCAAAAACATTCTAAGGACACATTGTTTTTTTTTTTTTTTGTTTGAGGGACAAAATAATTTGCAGTCAGACTATTTGCAGGACTCGGAGGGAAAAGTGTCAAGATACATTTACCATGTTTCTCAGAAATCACCCTGGATGATTGCCTGGGAAATTTGAAATCATTGAGTGATTAGCTTTTGTCTCTAATCAGCAACTGGGGAGAACAAAATTCTCATGACTCTTTCTGGACAGGTTATTTAGAGGGAGAGAAAATAACTGAGTGACCTAACCATAATCTGTATCTGAAATACCGGTAAGTCATGCATTTAGGCCATCATTTTGTTTCTCTCTTCTTTATAAGGCAAACTGTTTTGTTTGTTACAGCCTTACCATATATAGTTCTTTGAGATAATTTTTGTGACTTAAATTGTGGTACATTCTATGATGTATTGAATTTTAAGTTAAAGGTAATATAAATATATGAAAAGAATCTAGATGATTGACAGGCTCCCTTAATAGTTTTCCTTGTACAATTTTTAGAGTCTCTCCTGTGTCCTAAAGTGCTGTTTGGATTTTATGTCATTTTGAGTCACTTTGGGATACTTTTACATCAGCGAAAAAGCTTTCTTTGTCCAGCTAGAGATCCAACAAAAAAAAAAAAATATGATACTTGTCAGACTTTTATGACCTCTTGTATTGGATGGCCTTCGAAAGAAAATGATGCTTTTATGGAAGCTTATAGGCTCATACACAGCACTGAGTCAAGGCAAAATATCATTGTACATACTAAAATGCTGTATTCCTTGATCATGCTTGAATCTGCATTTTGCACATGAATTGTCAGTCTGGCATATTCATACATGTTTTTTTTTTTTTTTATCAACAGTTTTATGATGAAGACTGTACTTACACTGTGTTCAATTAAATGATATGTCAATTTATTGTGCTAACTATTAAGCAAAATATGGGAAACTGAACATATTTCATTCATGGATTTTTAAATGAGCTCATTTGTTAATAGGGAATGTAACATACATTTGAACTGTGGCATGATGAAATTAGGTATTTGTCAAACAGATGCAACTGGGGGAATCACACTTTTTTCAACAGTGAATGAATTTTTGATGCAGGTTTTTTTTTTTTTTTTTCACAGAACCCTTCTATACCGATCTAAAGTGCATTTCAAAGTTAAATTTGCTGAAATAATTCGGGTAAAAAGCCAAAAATAGTATTTTAGTCGCATGTCCTTGTAAGGATGAACAAAACTGATCAGACGTTTTTTTTTCCCACTAAATTTAGCTGCAGCAACATGTCACCCCCATCATCTTTAATTGCTAATATCTCAGCTTCTACTGAAGGTAAAGCATTTTCTCACACACAGAAAGAATAATAAAAAATCTTCACAATGATGCCAATAACTACACATTCTCAAAATTTCACGAGAGACTGATTTCATCATGTGGCATCTCATTTGTTGAAATAGGTTGGCAAGTTATCTTAATGTTTATGGTTTTGCAAAAATTTCTTATGTCAGAAATCCAGTTTGTTTTTTTATTGCCAGTGGAAAGAACTAGGTCTAATTGAAATTCACATCTGAAATTTGTTTAAGTGGATTTCATTTATTTATTTATTTTTTTTATTGCATGAATGTGCGAAAGGTTAATTTTATTTGAGATTCATTATGAATCTTTAAATTTGTAAGTTTGTTGTGTTGATGTTTTTTCATGTACTTCTTAACTTTTCTTTATTTTTAAACAATTTTCTCCGACACAGTGAAGTTGAAAGATTGACAGAGAAAAGACATTCCCAGAACAGTGACTGGAAAAGTTAATTGGCCCATTACACTTCATACCATTATATAAACTCATTTTCATCCTTTCAATTCTATTCTCTTAAAATTATGAAGGACTTCCTATCATTTTAAATCATTTCTGTGGCTCATTTCACAAGGTTACTCAGTTACATTTGTACAATTTCACCCTCACAATCATTGTTCTCAGTACATGTACATACATGTATATTATGACCATGAATCTTGTTTTGTACTGTATAATAAAATATTTTAATGTTCAAATTTACAGTGTTTTCTGTTACCTTTTAGAAAAGTGTTTTGTGGTCTGTTTTTCATACCATGAGTGAAACAGACAATCCTCCCACAGATTCTTGAGCTGTTTCTGTTCTCTATTATTGAATTTGTAATACACTATGAAGAAATTGTGAAAAAAAAAATTTCTTTTCATTGCTATAGTAATCATACTTATGGTATACACTAGACAGCCCATTTATAAACCTGGCAACAAGTGAAGATGATGATGTGAATAGAATTCCCATTTCAACAGAGGAGGGTTAACATTAAACAAACACCGAATTGACTATAGCCAAAAATGTTATACCATTCGATAACAAGTTTACTACCCTTTCTTGTAGTATAGATCAATAAGATAAGTCTTAACTCCGATTTCTGTTATTATCCAACAACCTTGTTTATGCAGAATTTATAAAGATGCACTTGTGAAAAGAAATTAACATTTAAAATCAACAGATAAAAAAAAAAAAAGAAAGTCAAGAGATGGCCTTTGATAAAATATTTCAACTCGAGACCAGATCTTTTGCAAATTTAACTCCAATGTGTCTTTAATCTCATTTTTGGATAGCAGATAATTTGCAAAGTTCCATTGATTTCCCTGAGGAGTCAGCTTTTCTCATATTCTTTATTACTACATATTCCTTTGCCAAGATATCACCCCTAGAAGGTTGAAAGGCATATATGAACATAATAAAATGTAGCATGCTGTTTTATTACATTGAGGAAGTGACTTATGATATGTAAATATGTAGCAACCTGAAATCTTGAGACACATTTTTATGTCAATAAATCCTTCTTTTATTTACATCAAAGATCCTCATATATAATATTATAATATATACATGTATAAAGATATAAAGATAGGTCTCTTTCAATATGTGTTGTATTAAAAAAAAAAAATAATTAAAAAATGGTGATAGGAACCTAGAGGGACCAAAGTACAGAGTAAACCCATGGAATACTAAAAGAGGTTAAGTGGAGGATGGAATTTAGAAGGCATGACTTGGTACAAAACTGACAAAAAAGCACAGGACAGAGAGCTTGGTGGAGGTCTGTATGACCTGTGGTCCAATATGGGTAAAAGATTAAAGATGACGACATATACAGCAATACATGTACCCTATTAACATTTTACATTTTTTCTCTCGTTGACCTGAAGAGAAACTGAGTTGCAAAGCCTCGATCAGTTTCAAGCCTTGTAAATTTTGGATCTGTTTGCAATATTGCTATTCCTTACCTTTAATAAATTTAGTTAGTTACCTGCTCAACTTGAACGAAATTTTTAGACTTTCTTTGAATTGATGGATTTTGTTTATTGCCCTAACAAAAGCCTGATGGGCTCCAGAATTTGGCTAGCAATATCAGTTGACTTAACTGATTTAAGTTTTTCATATTGTTTTTTCCCCTTTTTGTTGTTTTTAATTAGTTGCTTGTTGACAGTCATTTTAACTTTAAGACATTTTTATAAAATGATGATCAGGATGATTATGACGATGATAAATTACCCACATAAATTCTCCTCTAAAACAGACAGCGACTTATAGATCTAGCCGAGATATTCCTACTTTTTCAGGAAGGCTTAAGAAAAACAACATGATGGATTAAAACTGTTAAAGATGGAAGACTACGCGCTTGGGAAAGTTGTCCTTAATTTTCAGAATTATACCCCTTGCTAGGCAGTTCATACGGCCTGGGGCTAAAGCAACATGGATAGAATCATAAGTTACTCTAGAATGAGATTCTAGAATCAGCTTCTACAGTCGAGAAGAACATGGGTCACGATACCCCAAGAAGACCAGGAGACTAGAGATCTGCACATTACCTGTACCAGATCTAGATCGATCGATCTGAGAGCAGGAACGCCCGCCTGAAAATGAACGCAATGACTAAGGTGAGCTCAAAGTTAACCCTAATTAGGCTACAGTGCTCAGGTCGATAATCAAGATTTAAAAATTCTAGTCTAGGTCGATATTTGTCTGAGATCAAGAGATTTGATGATGTAGAGGTTTGTGTGTATGTGTGTTTTCTTATACATAGAGTGTATGTTGATTTCTTAAATTCTAGATCTAGATCTTGAATCTAGGTGTAGCAAGAACAAGAGATCTAGCTAGATGATTCTAACCTGTAGACATTGGTCTAGATACTAGATCTAGACTACAATCAATATAATCATTGATGTCTAATCTAGATCTAGGTTAGTTTAGATCTTTGAAAGGCTTTTTAGTATAAGGGGTAAATCTAGTATAGATCTAGATCTAGTATTAGATTTCTGTATGATTATGTCCAGGGTCTTAGCACAAGAAAGTCTCCTCCTCTTATGAGGACAACAAAAAAAAAAAAAGAGATTTATTTATTATTTATTATTTTTTTTTGCTCATTTCCTCTGGCAAAGTTGATCGATTTTAGCCTAGATTATCAATAAGTATAAAAAAAAAAAAAAAAATGATGGCTTTCTCATTCATATTAAAAATGAAGAATCGGAAGGAACATAATATATTATACAACATTGATAAAATAAAATTAATTTCACTTCAATCAGTAACAGTCTATTAATAATAAGGATTAGCCTCAGGGCTTTGAAATTTGCAATTTCACAGTGTATTGATTATATTGGGAAAAGGTTTACAAAATGTGCCGTGGTTTGCCATACAGAGCTGGGAAGAGTTGAATTTACTTTAAAATTAAGATGAACTCATCATCAGCTTTTGACATCCCTTTTGGCAAAGGGGAAAAACAGGAATGTAGGCCAAGCTCTACCAAAGCATTGTTGTCTTTCTCTGCTTATAAAGATCCTGTTCTGTGTGTTTCCAGGTTCAGTCTGTGACATATTTATATCAGTGCAATGTTTTTGCCAACCATGATACTACTAAAAATGTCCTGAAGCCTCTGAGTAGTACGTAGATCTAACTGGCATAGACATGTGTACTTAATTAGGGGGAAAAAAGATATATATATATATAGATCTAGATCTATATTATATATTAATTTAAGATATGTAGCCTACACAGTAACTCTTCACTCTCAATCTGAAGAAAGCAAGATAGTTTAGTTATAGGAGAAAAAGAAGGGCTAAAAGAAATACTTATATATAAATTCAGTAATGAAGATAAATTCAAATAATGAAAATTTATATATTGAGGAGCTTAACTTAAAAAAGAGGAAAAGGAAAGAAAAGGATTTACTAGTAAGGAACTGGTTAACAGGGAATCCAGACACAGTTATATGACTGAGGTACATGTATTACATTTTATATTTGGACACAAAAGATAGTTTTATTAGTGATGTTTATGATATTATAATTTAATTATAAACTATCACTATTATTTTGATTATTACTCATAGAAGGAAATTAAAGACTACAAGGAAATCCTATTTTATCAGATATTAATTTCTTTAGTAGACTACATTTGCATCAAAGCTCAGAGCATGAAGTGGAAAGTGCTCAGTTGCCATGAGACTGATGGGAGGCAACTTGCAACTGTACTTGTAATAAAATATCTGTAGCTGTAAAGTCATGGGCCTTGGCCCATTGATGGTTATGTAGTTAAACTACTGTGCCAGCTCTCCCTTTCCCCACTCAACAGGTGAATAGATACATATTCATGGTCTAAACCTGCTGGAGCATCCAAGCTTGGCTTATAAACCTTTGTCCTCTTTCTTCTCATTCCATGGTTGACTGATTTTTATGTGTAAGGGGGGACTGTACTGCTTGATTCAAGCATTATAAGGTCAATCAAGAGTAGTAGTATCCTGTATCCTGTTCAGGATGTGACTGCTTGATTTTTCCCACAACCTGTTGATTTTAAGACAGCTAGGAGTTGGATCCAAAGACAGTGTGTTGAAATTTTATTTTGAGAGCAGGTGGTAGTGAGTGGTTGATGTAAGGAAACCTTGTACAAAATTCTTCAGCAGTGTCATTTGTTGTGAAAGTTAGTGTTATTTGAATCAATGGCCACTTGAATTTGTGGGGCTCAAATTTATTTCTTTTTTTATTCACATAACTATTTTGAGAATGCGGAAAAGCATTTCATTAATTGTCAGGATTTGTGCAACAGATCTTGAAGTGACCATGTCATAACAAACGTTTTTGGGTCTGTTTCACTGACATTTTTATTTTTTGGGGTGTTGCGCAATAGTAAAATTTCCAATACAGAAATTTAACTACAGATAGAATTAAGTGAATTATTTTGTGTGAGGTGATACATTTCTTGTCGAAAAATACTAACAGTTCGTTAGTGTTGGTGATTTTAAATACATGATTTATTTCGTGAATGTTTCCCTGCCTGTACTCATAATATTTTATCTAACTGAGTTAAGCATGAGAAGAATAATTTTATAATTTTCATGTTTTCAAAAATAAGTGAAATTTGAAAAAAGTTTAACTGGGATATTTGCTGTTCGTTTTGAAGGACATAAATAAGTGTATTTCTTTTGTTGTTCACAGCTTGACATGTTTGGCAGTCAGTACAAGATGTTTGGGGATTATGGTTTGAAAACTGAGAGGCCAGGATATCGTCACAGGTCCACCAGCAAGTTGTTGTATCTAGTAGTTATCATCCTTATCTTTGGAGTTATCTTCACAGTATTAAATATTTATGAGCTGCACCGCATGAGAACTGACCATGAGTGAGTTCAGCTTTTCTTATCATTTACTGTACTTTACACTACTCATAAGACATGAAGACATGTAAACTTATGATTAGATCTATTAAGTTTTCACACTGCATCATAAAAAAACGGTAGAGTGTTAATATGTAATATATATCATTTTTTCAGATGTGGAATATTGTGGACTTTGTTCACTTGTAAGCTTTTGAAAGAAAGTAAATGTAGCAACAAAGATGTAATTGTAATTAATTGCAAAGACAGAAATAATCATAGTTCATTTAAAAGTGGATGTAATTTTTTTTAAGTGCATAGTAATTTTTTTGATGTGCATAGTAATTTTTTACAGAATTATTTGTGGGAAACAGTGTGATCACATTAGAGTACATGAATTCACACTTTCATAGCCACATCAGGTGATATACCTCAGACTGAAGCTTTTTTTTTGGTTCTGATTAGAATTGAAAGAAAAGATCTTGTGGTTAATACTTTTGTGATGTTACGGCCTTTCTTGTTCATCAAAGAAAAGCTGTAAAGATCTATTTCTGTCAACAAGCTTAATTTTTCCATGAAACATCCCCCCGTGGGGGCCCGGAGTTTTATTATAAGTATGTTCTTTGCTCCTACCTACAGGCAATGTAAGCCCACTATTGGTGGGGTGTCTCCCATTGAATGTCTTCCTCCACATTTCAGGGGAGGCATCACTTCTCTCTCTCCTTGCTCCTGTCTTCTGTCCCGCTTTCTTTCCTCTCTTTTTCTTGACATGTAAATGTATCTTACCATGTTTGACACAATATACCTATAATCGTGCTGATGTGTCATTAAACCCCAGTATAAACAAACAAACCACAAAACATACTTCAGAATTCATAGCAGGAAGATTGTAAAATTTAACCTTTCTAGGTTTTATTTTTATGTAATGTACATATAATCCAGGGTTAATCAGGATGTCAAAACCTCCTACTTTAGTCTGAAAACATGCAGCTTGACAATGGCTGTCACAAACTTTTTTGTTACTCAATGTTTTTTTTTTCACTTTGATATGTTTTATATACATTGAGTGTTACATCTTATGGCAAGTTTTACAAAGGAAACTGGTTCGTTTTCTATTTTTTATTGACATTGTATTATTTAATCGACATAAGATGGACATCCGTGGGTTAGATTATGTAGCAGAAATTAGTCACAGTAACTTAACATGTTGTATGTTCTCTGTCTTTATTGTAGACATCACCACCAAGAATTATCCAAGCTTCCAACAGTGGAGGGTGAAGGGAATGTGCAGACCTACATTGGGGAGTTGCGGCCCATCGTATGGATACAAGGCAATCCTGCATCCAAGAACAATGGCCCTACAGGCTACCTCAAGCATGTGTATAAAGTGTTTGAAAACATGGGATTTGAGGTAGGAGGGAAGATGTCAGATTGGGTGATTGCATGGATTCATAACTATCCTTTTATAACCTATTCAGACATCATGAAAGATCTCAAACCCTATCAGAAGGTTAATCATCTTCCTGGTTCTGGGTACATCACCAACAAGGTTAATTTAGCTCAAACTAAGATGGATTTTATTCCCAAGGCATTTCAAATTCCATCCAAGAAGAAGGAATTTTTGGAGTATGCAGAAAAACATAAGGATACAGTGTGGGTTCAAAAGAATAATCAGCACAGAGGGATCGAAGTGAAACATGTTGAAGAAGTTGATCTGACAAAAAATGGAAGTTTTGTTCAGGAATTTGTATCCAATCCATTCCTTATTGATGGGCACAAGTTTGATATAGGCATATACACAATCATAACATCTCTTGATCCATTACGACTTTATGTTGTAGATGGGGATGCTCTCTTCAGGTTTTGCCCGTTAGAGTATCATCCGTTTGATAGTGCCCTTCTTGATAAATATGTCGTGGGTGATGATTATCTTCCTTTATGGAACGTGCCATCTCTTGGTGATTTGTTTACACAGCATGATTACACTTTCAAAAACACTTTCAATGAATATTTAAGATCACTAGGGAAAAATACAACTGCTTTGTGGCAGAAGCTGCAGTCAGCCATTCGCAAGGTGGTTTTGGCTAAAGAGCCAGAACTGATCAAGTCTTTTCAAAAATATGCGTCGAAAAGAAACTTTTTTGAAATGATACGTTTTGACTTTGTTCTTGATGAGAACATGAAAGTGTTTTTGATGGAAGGCAATATGTCCCCAAATCTGTCCTCAGATCATTTTGTGAAAAACGCTCGTTTGTATGAGCACGTTATATTTAATTTGTTAAATCTTGTTGGTGTGGGCCATTACACCTCCTCTGTTAATCAGAAAGCCTTAGCACATGAAGAAGAAATGCGTGTCTCTTCACGTGATATCCAGGTATTTCCTGATTACTGCGGCAAACGTATGTGTGCAAACAATTGTAAACCATTGATTTGTAAGCTCTGTAATGCATGTCTGTCAAGAGGTTTTCGCATTGATTTAAAAATTGCGTATTTGGAACATATTCAGAGAGGATCAACGCGCCGCATATTTCCACCTGCAATTTCTCAGGCAGATGCTCTAAAGTGGACTCCAGATTCAAAATTGCCAGTTACAGAGGAACTTAATCTTAAGAATAAGTTGATGTTTATGTGGTTTATTGGCAAGTGCCGTCTTGATGCAGGCTGGTGTTTCTAATCACCAGATTTAAATAAGTTTACATTATTCATATTTGAACCTGTTTTATACATTTTTACCCTTTTTTTTTGTATCCTGATTATGTTCAACTTCTTTTCACTAGTCATGAATTTGAGATTTGTTTATTTCTTATTTTTAACTTTTTTTTAAAAAATACATTTTTGAAACGTGTTTTGCATCAGCCTTGAAATATTTCTCCCATATTCCTTATTTTGTATCAGTTTTAGTACAGCATTTTAGCTGTGATACTGATAGAGATGAAAAACTGTGTTATGTTTTTTTTGGGGGGGGGGAGTTTGTTTTGTTGACCAGCTTCTGCAGCCAAACCTAGTGAGAAAATGACAGTTTTATTAATCCTTATTGATCCTCAATTAGATCATCAGTTACTAAATCACAAATATTTGACTTTTACTCAGTATATTTTAGAAAGTTTAATGCTGAAATATATTTTTAGACAGACATAGAAGGTCTTTGTGCAGCCAAGAAACACAACAATTTCACAATATTTTTCAAACATTATGATTTCTCTGGCCGCCAGAGTTCGATGAACGCCCAATCTCATCATGTAACATCTTTTACGTGTTCATACAGAATTGTGTGATGACTGCCGCTACATGATACATATAATATAAAGTAAAGAGGTATAAGATAAAGAACAAATGGACCTACCATGTACGATAAGTGCACTCATGAATCTCATCAGTCTGAATGTATGTACATGTACCCTTGGTTTCTAAACAGATCATGGTCACTTTTAGAGTGCTAAAATTGGTCTTTATTTTATTTTTTACCTGTACAAGGAGGTGCTTTTCTGCTTCCCTCCCTTTTCTTTTTTACTGTCTTCTCTATTCAGTTTCAGTTCCTAGATTTTAATAGGTTCCATTGCTAATATTTGAAACAATTCACCAAACTAAAAGAGCGATAGTTTTGTTTTAGCTGTAAGGGGAGTGCTTTTCTGCCCCCCCCCCCCTCTTTTTTTTTTTTTCTTCTTATTGTCTTCTCTAATCATTTCCTAGATTCCTGCAGGTTTCATTGCTAATAAATATTTGAGACAATTCACCAAAATAAAAGAGGGTTAAGGGACCAGGTAGAGAAGAATTACAGCATTGTTGCCTTGTGATATGAGTGAAATCAAACACAACAACAAAAGTTTTATTACGTTTTTTCATCTTATGTTGAGTCACAGAAATCATCACATATTATATGTCTTGCACCCCAGGGCAAATGAGTCAGAAGTCGCGCTAGGCAAATAAAGATTGATGGCCATTTTTGGTTGTTTATAACTATTTTCCAAGTAAGATACTAAAATTGTTATTGTTGTCACAAAATGAAAATTTAACATTCTTTAACCTGAAAAAGAAAAATTTTGGTGTCATAGTTGAAAAATAGTAAAAAAAAAAAAAAACGGTTGAAAATGGCTGCAACTTGAAGTTACCCAATGTGACTTCTGACTCATTTGCCGTGGGCACAAGACATAATTTTTATTCAGATATCCCATCAATTAAATTGTTTGTAAATAGACTTGTGTGAAGAACTTCCCGTTTGATATTTTTTAAATTACATTTCTAGATTTATTTTGTGGCTGTTACTATAATAATGACCATCCCCATTAATTTCCCTTGAAAATATTTTATATATAATAAAACTAAATTCTTAGTTTGAGTGTGATGTTTACTTTATATGTCTTGTGCCCGGGGCAAGCGAATTCAAGTCACAGCCGTTTTTGACTGTTTATTATTTTCCAACCATGATACCAAAATATTTATTTCTTCAGATTAAAAAAGGTTAAGTTATCATTTCCTGAAAACAAAAGAAAATTTAGTGTCTCAGTGGGAAATTAGTTAAAAACGACCAAAAACGGCCGTATATCTTCATTACCCGGCATGATTTCCGGCTCATTTGTCCTTCTTGTAAGACATATGGACAAAGAAATGAGAAAATATTATGTGTAATATAATTCAGTCATGTATTTATATATCATGTGAAGAAAATACATGTATACTGGCCAGGATTCATCTGAGAGAAAAATATATTTTATAACATACCGTACAAGAATTTTTCCATGAAAAAAAGGCTCTGCCTGCTTTAACAGTTGTGTTGTGTCGCTAATTAATATTGGAATACTTTAGAGAATCTGAACTGATTTGACCCTGATTATGTGATAGTTTACTGCAAATACTCCTTGAAATTTCCAGTCAATTGTGATCAAACGACTCATTTTGCCTGGAAAAATATTCATTGTCCATATTTGTTATTACGTTCTTTGTATTTTAATTTTAAATTTTCATGAATTTTGACATAGAATCTCTACATTGTCAAGCATGTAATTTTTATATGCATGTACACACAGTTTCTTGATGTGTAATGTAACAAATTTTGAAGTGTGAGTTCAATTCAAGAAATTCTCCATACTATTATATTCAGCAGTTAAATGTACCTCTTTTATAATATTGTGACGTGAACATAAACAATAAAGATTTTACTTAACAGAAAAATCAAATTTTGTTATTCATATGATTGTACAGTGTGTTTACAAATGATATTTCATATGTAATGATACTCTTCTATGCACTTACTTCCTTTGCCATATACTGTGCATGTAAGTTTGTGAATTTTTCAGGTTGTGTTGTTGAATGTTTAATCCTCCAAGTGTCGTTTATAATCAGTCTGTGATGTCAGGGGAAAGTAAAGATTTTGTCATGTGTTGGAAAATACTTAGCTATGCGTACCAAAATAAAGGAAAGGCCCCAACACTATACATTTTCTCAAAGTAGAATGATTTAACTGCAAAATAATTTTTTTTTTCCCACTTTGTTGACATATCTTGACCTTGACCTAATAATGAATCACAATATGACCGATTAAATCAGCCGCAATACCACAGAACAAAATTTACGAGCGATTTGATCAGCTGTAAACACTTGGACGGTTAATGAGCAGAAACTGAACAGAAGCTGGACTGGCAGGTACAAATTAAAACAGCCAGCTGGGATTTTCATTAAAAATCAAAACATAGCTTCTAATGATGTATGATGTCCTTTTCTTTTTTTAAAGGAGTTTAGAAGATTGTCATTTTCATTAAAAAAAAAAATGTTGGTCATGATGTGACTTGTACAATTTTTGTGAAAGCTGTAATTACTTCCTCTGTTGCCCAGTGTCAGTTTCATATTTTGTTATATTGTATTTTTACATTTTTCTACTTTTTTTTAACCCCTAGCAAATGTAAATCTGAATGCCGTTTGATGTTGATTTTTTAAACAATATGGTTATTTGAGTTCAATATAGGCACTGTCTTTTTAATTTCTCCACAAGCAGAAATATCAGTTCACTTCATTCAAGACTTTTGCATTCATATACAAGTAGTATGTACTGATATGCTGACATGGAGCCGCTCCTTCCTTGTCTCAGACACACTAATGCATTAGTGCATTATATGTCTCAAAGCCAGTTGAAATAAGACGTAAATTACCAGGCTAGAACCAAGCAATCAGGTTTTAAATGTGCTGAGGGGGGCCAGACATCGCTTTCTTTTTTTGTTTTATTACAGAAATCGAAAGTGCATTCATTTCTGAACAAAACAATATCAGTCTTATCCTCGATTTATAAATATTAGTTTTTGTGAGGTAGAAATGTAAATTTATACGTTCGACTGTTCATTTAAACTCGGTTTTCTCAGAATTTTGGTCATTGCTGGGGAGGGCTCCCCTTGTCACTTGAAATTGCAATGTCTCTGGCTAGAGTAAAGCTAGCTCCAAACCTTTTTCACCACCTGATGATATAGGCTTTAACATGATTCCAAAAACCCTATATGGTGAAAAATCGACATACATCTTAATTTGACTGACTGTGAGACATATATATATATATATATATAGCTGATATGCAACATTTCATGCACAAACACATTCTCATACACACATGCACCCACATATTCTGTTGAAGTAATTCATGTGATTTGGGTGTTTGATGTGCAACTACATGTTATTGAATTTTCTTGCATAGTATTATAGTGGACGGGTCTGAGAGAAAATAGGAAAAGCTGTATATATTTGAAAGACTCCAGTGGAAAAACCAGATATGTCACATTTTTGTGAAAAATTAGTTATTGGCCTGACGTTATAAAGCTCACCATTAAGATTTGTTAACTAGAACAATAGTTCAGAAAAACCAGGTAAGTTCCACTAAAAAGAGAGTTTTTAAAAGGTTATAAAAGTTATAAGGGTGAAAAACTACAAACTTCTAAATTTTGATTTCTGTTTTTTTTTTTCTCTCTTTGTAGAAAATGTGACTTATCTGATTTTTCCACTGAAGCCTTCATTTGCAAACCAGTGAAATAAAGTTGTGGAAGGGGACCAATGTCAGTCACAAGTCTTGCCCATATAGAATGTGGATGTACCTAAATATAGTTGTTAATTTGTTGAAGATGTGTTGTATACAAATTTATTCTGTGAAAATGATGATGGTGCCGCAAAGTATAATATGTTTATATTTATCTTACATTTTCATTTTCATTTTTCAGGCAAGTATACCTTTAGTACATGTATATAATATTTATTATTCGTTTTAGTTTTATGATTTTTATTTATGCTGGTGAACTACTTCTACTTATAGAGTTTTTAAGGGAAAATATTTCGATCATAAATATATGTCTGGACTTTCCAGTATTTAGACTGAGGTGCCAGATAAGCAACAAATTTTTTGTGTGCTATACACGTACGTGTGTTATTGTGTCTGTAACTTGTGTTCATGTGTTGGTGCTGCTCAGATGGAATGGTGAACTGCATACATTGACATTGGTCTATCAGTGTCAGCTTTTGACAAATATTCATGTATGCGAGCTATATCTCATTGCCAGTGACATAATAATAGTATTGTTTCTGAGTTATCAGTTTTACAATTATACATTGTGAGTCATCTCCCTTTCACATTTTTGTGAAGAAACAATTTGTGAGCTCAGTTCTTTGTTGCCCTATCTCCATTTTTCACATTTTGAGAAAATTGATGAGTTCAGTTTAGCAACTGTTTTTGTACATAGGAGATAGGACAAAATGATTTTCAAAATATGCATGTATCTGTTTGGGCAAGTGATCAGTGAAATGACTACAGTATATGGTAGATTTACTATCCCTTTTTCACATGACATATATATTATATATATCTCCAAATCACCCAGAATGGAGATAGGACAACAAAGAACTGAGCTTGCGAATTGTACGAAATGATCTGCTTATTATAAAATGTTTTTCCTTTGAAACCTTAAGTTGCCCATTCTTTGTGGATATTCATCTGAGAAGAGTTGTAAGATGGTCGGGACATAGCCATCATTAGTTAGGTTTTTAAATAGCCCCTTCACTCTAGTGTTACGCATACTGGTATTTCATCCCCCAGTGCTAAGACGATTTCACAAAATGGGGAGAATCATCGGGAGACTATAACACAATTTCATTTGTATTGAGATTAAAACCCTTTCATTGCTCTGTTCACGTGCAACATACATCATGATATGACTGGAGTCAGATGTGCTGTTGATACATAGTGCACGTCACCATAAAATTGTGTTTTACTGTGTCATATGCTCTGTGTTGATAGAGCATCTAACCACTAGTCATAATGTGAACAGAGCAGTGAAGGGGTTGAGAATTTAAACATCTACCTATGGTTTGAAATTTTATTCTGTCAGTGTTTGCAGTCAGACATTACATGTGTTTGATTGGGTTGGCAAATCACTGTAATTGAAAATCATTGATCACTTTGCCACCGGAAGAGTTTTAAAGTGTTAATCAACTTAAAATCTTTTAATCCTGAAGATTTTTGTTTTTCCGTGTTCACTATGGGTTACCATAGTGTAATATGGTTACGTATTACCACCATATTATTGTAGTATGGTTATATATAAAGTGGTTGTTACGGAGAGTCTCAGCCAAGGATAAAAATAGAATCAGACATAGGCGACATGTATTGTCACAGTTAACAAATTTGGTAATCATTTTTTACTGCCTGTCACATTTATGTTCTAAAGAGACTGATTCAAGTGACTCATTGAATCTTTTTCTCAATTATCAAAGTGTTTGTTTTCTACTATGGTATTATGTTCTTAGACTGTTTATTTTGCAATTTTTTTATACATGTTTATAAATACATGTATTCTCAATTCTAGGCATCATAAATTGATATGATTTTGCTTATTTGCATTGCTATTATTAATATATTAGTAATTCTAAAATTCAAACTGTTTTATCATTCCTTGAGGAGAAAGTATGAAAAAAATGTGTTTTTTGTGTGTGTGTGAGATGTATACATGTCTGTATGTATATTAGATAGCTTCCATTATAAAAATCTATGACACAAACACTGCATCGAGAGGTCAGTTCTTTGTTGCTTTATCTTCACAGTTGGGCTAGTTGGAGATATATATCCCATGTGAAAGAGGAGTAGTAAATCTACCATATAATGTAATTATTTCACTGATCACTTGCCCAAACAGGTAGATAAGGAAAATCACTTTTTTCTCCTATGTGCAAAAAACAACTGCTAAGCATAGAACATCAATTTCTTGAAATACGAAAAATGGAGATAAACCAACAGAGAACTGAACTCACGGCATGGTAAACATTCAAAACCAAAGAAAAAATGCATATCATTTTTTTCTCTAACAGAGTCATTTTATTAAAGTGTCAGTATTATTCCACAGGATTTATGTTGACTTCTTTTGGGGCCTTAGGCTTTTGAAAATACAATGTAGCTAATTTTCAAGACACAGAATCCAAGATGGAGGTGTTGCCATGACAAACTGATACAAGACTTTTTTTTACAGCTTTCCTCTAATATGAGCGTGCTGAATCCGAATTTGAAGCTTAAAGAGTGGTTTGTTCAAGCATTCAAAAAAAAAAAAAAAATCAGACTCTTATCCCTCTTAAAAGGAAGAGATGGGGAACAGTCCACTGCAGTTTTGTTTTTTTTTTTGCTACATAAAAATGCACTTTGGGGTTTTTGTTTTGCTGTAAAAATTCAGTCGTGTCTGAGTATAAATTAAATACTGATGGGGAAAGTGGATTACATAACTCTGTCCCTTCAAATGTGTCCGAGGGGAGGTCGTGAGATTGCCATGCCAAAAAGGACAGAAAGATCGGGGCATCAACCCGAGAAAAGCTCCATTTGGAAAGAATGCAGATGAGTGTGGACTTGATTTATCCGCAAGGAGCGTTTTGAAATTTTTGGTGAACTTTCATGTACTTTTTTTTTAAAAAATCCGTTTTTTAAAATTATTTTTTAACATTTCTCTTTGGACAGCTGTAAAATTTGGACTGTAATGTTTATAATGTTTTGTAGTAAAAAAAAAAAAAAAAAGTTGCGTATGTACTGGAATGTCATTTAACGTTTTGGGGGAAATAGGTGGGGTTTTTTTTGTTGTTTTTTTTTTGACACACACACACACACAAAATAATAATAATAATAATAGCAAACCCAAAAAGAACTTATGCACCATTTGCTGTCATGATGTATTCATAAAGATAACAAGAGTAACGATAAGCAGATGACGAGGGCACTTTCTTTTATTATTGTGTGTGTATAAATTGCGTGTATAGAAAAGAAAAAAGAAAAAGACTGATCTCCTAACTGGGACATGCTGAATCTTTTCTATGACTTCATAAAACGTCTAATAGGTCCCGTTTACCTTCTTAGACCGGAGCCACACTGTATCTGTGTCTGTGTCTAACTCTCGCACTGCAGCCGAATGTAGTCATGTTGTAAGCTTGCAAGACGCAAAATAGGGGAGGCGGGTACAACAACAACAACAACAACAAAAAAAAAAAAAAAGCACTGCAGCACGCGCAGTGAAATGAGTTTGGCCTATGAAATTATGCGGCTGTAGTGCGAGGGTTAGACACAGACACAGATGC
>JBCAUA010289856.1:0-18541 GCA_038406235.1 Peronia verruculata | reverse complement strand
AACTTGAGCATGCCAAACCGATGATAATGATTAGAATCATCCAGCCACAGCAGTCTCCAAAATGGCTCTCAGGACCCCCCCCCCCCCCCCTTAAGATCGAGCGCATTTTTTCATAATTTTTTAGAAACAAAAAATGGCGTGTTTTGTAACCGAAGTGTGAGATGAGGTGAGGCCATTTTCAAACATCAAAATGGAGCTCAAGGCTCATGATTTTGAAGCAGTGATTTTGTATGATTCCAAATGGGGTTTGACTGCTATGGATCAGATAGCTGCAGCATTTGAAGAGTCTGTCCTTTTCAAATCAACTGTTCAGAAATGGTATCGGGCATTTTCATGTGGCAGTAAGACCACCAGAGTAGACCCTTCAATGGAATACCCATCTCTGTAACTGCAAATCAGAACACAGAAACTGTACGGAAGCTGGTGAAATAACATATGAGAAAGTACAGGAGGAATTTGGCTTTTGATCCACCTCATGTCTATACAACATTATATTTACAGTTAAAGCTGTGGAAGATCTGTGCTCAGAGAGTTCTCCATATCAGGATCAGAAAAAGGCTGTAGTTGAGTTTTTTCAAAACATCCTTACATCATATGGTGAGGACCAGTCAAAGTAAGGTATGGCTGAAGATGAGACATGGGTGTACAATTACAATATTGAAAGAGAGTGTTGGAAAAGCTCCTTAGCTGTGAAAATATAAATGATCTTAGAGTACTGTTAAAATAGTTGCTTTTTTTGTTGTGAAAATGCTGCCATATTACAACAGTTCCTGTAGAAAAAACGACTGTTAATGCTCTATAGCTGTATATCAATAACTGTTTAACCAAAGGCCTCCCACAAGTGGACACAAAAGCATCCTGCTCCTAGTATGGGGTCCCTCACATATGATTCTAGGACCAGCTGAAGCACCAACACGCAAAAACTAGCACTGACCATAGAGAATGGGAACCACTGGCAGAGGACAGACCGCAAAGTTACACCACGATAATGCAAGCACTCACACAGCACACTTGACCTAGGGGTATTTGGATAGAGAAAAAATAAAATCTCTTCCACACCTGTCTTACACATGGGACCTAGCTTCTTGTGACATTTTCTTGTTTCCATCTGTCAAAGATCAAATGAGAGGGAAGCAAGTCAATGATAATGAAGTGCTTTTTATGTTCAGCAAAATAATTGAGGGGATACCTGCTGCGGAGTGGAGCTATTTTTTTATCTCTTTTTTTAAGAGTATGCAGTCATGCATCAGTGCTAATGGACAGTACTTTGAGAAGTGGTAAACCTTTCAGCTCCTTAAGTCCAATAGACTATGGTTTGTCAGAGCATATAAAATGTATACCTCATACTGAAGGTCATTTTGAAAATTATTCCACTTGTGCGAGTAGCAGAGACACAGTCTGAATTTTCAAAATATTTGTATCCATTAATGCTTTGATGAACTTGGGCACACATTTAAAGTAAATTAAAGCCAATATACTGTAATTGTATTTTGAAGTTTGAAAATCTACATTTATACAGTTTACTTATCAGCATCTAACAGCTTCATTTGGACTGAGTAGATCATCAACATTCCTAATTAGTCACATGATTTAGATCAAAATATTACCTGTGCAAAGAAATTAGATTTATTATGTTTCTGTTTTGTTTTGTTTTATTTAGTGAGTGTACCTTTAAGTTTGTTTGTTTTGTTTTTTTTTTGTGTGTGTGTGGGGGGGGGGGGATTTTTGAAAAATTAGTTGCTTTTTTAAATTTCTGCTATAATAATTACCATAAGTATTCTGTTGTTGCATTTCGTCATAATTAACTCCATCTTTCTCTGAATCAGACCTCAGTTTGTGAGAGTATAACTGAAAAAGTATTGCTCTTGCATTTTCAGATGCTCTATAATTAAGCTCATTTTATAGTTGCCAACTTGGAATGGCATTTTGCAGGTTTAGTTTGTTTTGTAAGTTGTATTTTGCCTAATGTATAACTAAATAATTCATGACAAACATATTAGCAAATAGCAAACTTTTTGGGATACGTGTATATGGATATGCTTAGGTGATTTAATTAAATTTGACCCTCTTGTGGGTATGTTTCAATTTCAAATTTTTTTTTGTTAATGTTTTTCAGGAGTATATTTTCAAGAAAAGATGTCTTTGTTTCATGAGAATGAATATATTTGTTCACTGTTGATTGGTGATACTTTTGATAGGCATATAATGTTCAGAGTATTGAAATATGCATGTGTTACTTTGTGTAGCCTTGAAATGCTTATCATGTTTATTTAGTTGTGAATAAGATAACTAGCAGTTGTAATCTGCAGTCTAGCCAAAGCACCATCAATATTGCATTACTTTACATTGTCATTTTGATAAATCAAAAGAGAAGGATTGGAGTTCGTCCAGCTCTTAACAGCTCTTTCAGTATAATATTGTTACAAATACCCAGTGGTGGTGGTGTATATTTTCACTTTCGAAGATTCATTTGGAAGAGCTTTGGTCCAGGTGACATGTTTTTAGGTGGTGTAGAGCGTAAGCCGATTCTTGCCTTGTAGACTCTGGTTGTTGGTTGCAGGTTGGCTGGAGGATTCATTGTGACAATTGTGCTTTTCTTGAATTACAGCTTTTCTGGTCACCTGAAAGCTGCCTGCTGCGGATTTGATTTTATCTTCTAGACCGGTCTGTCCTCTGCCAGTGGTTCCCATTCTCTATGGTCAGTGCTAGTTTTTGCGTGTTGGTGCTTCAGCTGGTCCTAGAATCATATGTGAGGGACCCCATGGTCACGCTTGCCTGGTGTTCTCCATAGAAGATGGCTTTCAACATCCTGGAGTCCTTTGTATGTGAGACATGGCCCACCCACCTGAGTTGCCTGGTCATCAGCATTGTCACAGGGCTTGTTGTGTTGGCTCTCTGTCAAAAACTTCTTTGTTAGTGAGATACTCCTGCCACTTGATGTTTATGATGTTGTGGAGACATCTCTGCTGGAATCACTCAAGGAGCTTCACTTATGTCCTTTACAGAACCCAGGCTTGTGACCCGTAGAGAAAACTGGTGAGGACCACTGCCCTGTATACTTTGATCTTGATGTCCAGGCGCAATAAATGGCTTCTCCAGACATGTTTTTGGGGGTGTCCGAAAGAGTTGCTGGCTTTGGCAATGGTATCGACATCTTTCACCGTGGTGGCATCGTTGGAAATGGCAATTCCAAAATATGTGAAGTGCTCCACTGCATTGAAGGGTACCCATTGATGTTGATGTGGGACGGTGTATAAGTCACTTGTGCGGGCTTCTGGTACAGCACAGAACTCTTATAAATCGAACCCATGAGGATGGTCCTGGCAAATTCAATTTAAACGAACTGTATATATATAAAAAATCTCCCATGAAGGCCGTGGGTTTTCTTCTTTGTTGAAGTGTTCATCCCATCTGCCAAGTATTTTCTCCTTTTCTGTGATCAGTGTTGATTCATCTGTGCTAAGGAGTGGAGAAGTACCTGACAAAGAGGGACCATGGACTTCCTTCAATGCGCTGTAGAGTTCTTTCATGTTGTGTGTGTCTGCATGGCGCTGAATTGCCCAACGGGGAGAAAGCGGCAGCCTCTTCAACTTTTTTTTTTTTTCCTTATAGGTAATTTGAGAGTTGTTTCTTCTGTCAAAAAAACTGGAAGACAAACTCTCATAAATGAGAGGAAAAAAAAGTTAAGGAGGCTGCCCTTTTCTCCACACGTTCCGATGTTTTAATATCATCGAGTGTATTTGGGGGAATGCCAAACTTTCAACTATAGCCTTCTTGGACATCGCATTTCTGTTGATTTCCTGCAGCATTTTCATTTTCGACTCAACGGAAAGAGCCATCTTCTTTCTCTTCAATGCGATAGAGGAAGTCATCACATAGATCTAGTCTATAAAATAACACTTTGACACTAATCCCCCAGTGGCCGCGAGCGGTTAGCTCTTTGCAGCTTTGTAATGTTTTGGACCTGTGAAGATGTCTTGGGATGTGGTGGGCCCCCCCCGGGTGGGGGGGTCCCGTGTATCTTGGCCTATCTGCTAAATAAGCTCGAGTTGCTTGGCTTAGTCTGCATAGACTTTGAGTCTTCGCTTGGTTGGGTTCAGATCATCCAATGCGAGTGAGCGGCAGCAACCAGGGGAAACTATAGGTCGCAACTCTCGGCTCGGGGACAAATTGCTCGTCTGATGCGAGCAAATCCCCAGTATGGGTCGACAGGGACGTTTGTGCATACTAGGAAACCGATTTTGATCAAAAGGAACTTTTTCTGCCAATAAGTGTGGACTCGTGCTCTCCCCGTGCATTGACAGGAGGCCTTTGTCTGATTGCCCAGTGCGAGGTGGCGGGCGGGCCAGCATACCAACTAGACCTGCTGGGACCCATGTTTTCTGCCACCTTCAATTTCTCTGTTGTCCGAGCACCGGGTGATTTGTGGGACAGATAGGGAGGCTTGTTTTGGGTGGAGGCGGCAATCTCCGGACGTGAGCCCTCGCCGCTAGGGCTCAGTGACCTATACCCTGGTGCTGCCACTGGGGACGGACTCAGCCACCCTTGGACGTGGACCTAGCCTAGCTGCTCGAGCTTGGTAGTCCCTAGTGATATGTAAGCTAAAGGTGGGGTAAAATCCTGGCTTCTTCTAATCTTCAGGGGGTAGGGTGCAGCACCGGCTCTGTTCGCTGAACTTTGTCACGAAGCTTTGGCTGTTCTCGTTCCCAGGCCGCCCCGCGCGTCCACCCCTTGCGCTGCTTGGCCCGGCGTGGGGGTAGACAGCGTTCGCCCCCCCCCATTCAGGCAGCAGCCTGTGCCCCAGAAAGGCTGCAAGTCTGGTCCCGTGTGGCCCCTACCAGGGGGGAGACCACGCTTGGTAGCCCTCCAGCTCGGGCGCCCCGCCTTCGTTTGCAAGGAGAATTCGGCTTTAAACCGTCTCCTCCTTCCCAGTTGCCACCACGGGGTGGTGAGAGTCGGGACTGGACCGTACGGTGGAGAACCCACCAGTCCTGGCCGATAAATAGCACCTCAGGCCGGGGGCCCTTGGAGCTCATACGCCTTGCCGATGGCATGTGCGTAGAACCACCCTTGCTTTGAAGGACTGTGTGCAAGTGGCATCGAAGCAACTATAAAATAACGCTAGTTAACAGCGTTTCCCCATTGGGTAGGAACCATATGGAGAGAAAAAAGATGATTTTTACCTTCGGGGTGGCACTGACGGGTTTGATTTAAAGGAGACTCATGGCGGTGGCTTCGATTTATGCGAGAGGCATTCAATGGGCACAAAGAGAGAAAAAAATTTATTGTTTCGTTTTTCTTCGAATTATCAGAAATTCACATTATCAGAGTTCAGTTTAGGTGGACTCGACTGGAGGTCAAACCGGTACTGTCCTGCAACTCAAAAGTGTATTGCGAGCGTGCATACTTGATGTCCATATTCCAGATGATTTAACTGAATGTTGCCTAACGAAAATGTGTTTGCGTGCATACCTGATGTCCATATTCCAGATGATTTAACTGAATGTTGCCTAACGAAAATGTGTTTGCGTGCATACCTGATGTTCATATTCCAGATGATTTTTTACTGAATGTTGCCCAAAAAAATGTGTTTGGTGTTTGAGCGTGTCATTTTATCAAACGTACATTTCAGATCAAACACTCTTGTGAGTTTTCTTTTCAATTATTACCATTTTTGGGGGATAACGTCAAATGTAGGAAGCTTTTATCAGCTTTTGGTTAGTAGAAACACAGATCAGTATGCATTATGCGGCAAATTTCAGATGGATCCGTTCAGCAGTTTTTAAGTCTGTAAGGCTATTGTGGGTTTTGTTGCAGTTTTATACTATATTTATATATATTATATAGAATGTCCATAAAATCTCTTTACAGTTTTAAAAATTTATTACAAAGGCAGTTGATAAGATATCTTAAGCAGATTTGTTTTATTGTAATCAGTGATTGTCAAAGATTTTTTTTTTTTTTTACATGATTTAATACACCTGTAATATGGGCACCATTTGTTGCACAACTGATATCAAGACAGTACTCAATTTCTTTTCATGTTCACATAAGCGGTGGCAATGGCATTTTTTAGGGTTTCATTTAACAGTACGCCTTCCACCAATAGACTGCCAGAAACTAAAAATTTCAGTGTGATCAGGAACTTTAAAAAAAACACTGATTACTTTAAAACAAATTTGGATTTGATATCTTATCAGCTGCCTTTGTCATAAATGTTTAAAAATGTAAAGAGACTCTGTATATATTGGGGGGAAAAAAGTTTTTTTTTATGAGTTCGGGTTAGTTTAGTAAAATGCTAAACATGAGTGTTACATTTCAGTTTCATCGGTTTGTCAGCCATTGCATACGTGATACTTGGTTACCCATCTGCAGATAGCTGAAAGGCATAACACAACATTTATCTGGATACTATTTTGTTTGAGAAAATGCAAGCATAATATCCAAGTTCTGTAAACTTGTTTACTTTGCTTTGTTATTGTTCTTCAGTACAAAAAACACAATGGGGTAATGCTGTATTCAGATGCATCATCAATCTTTAGTAACCACAAAATATTTTGCTTCTTTGTAAAAAGAATGCACAGTCACCATCATGGGATGCTTTTGGCTACAGAAAACAATTTTTAGATTAATTTGACTTCATTCTGACATGTGACCCAGAACATTAATGGGGAATTTAGTGCTATGGCAGTATTTAACTTTTTTCTGCCCCAGATACCAGCAGGTTTTTTTTTTCACAGAACGAAAATTTAACCTTTATTAATACATGTATTGTTTTTGGTTTCTGAGTCGGAAAGTAGTTAAAAATGGCTCTAGCTCAAAATCACATAGCACAATTTCCAACTCATTTGCCATGATGTTTTCATTCCAATCATATCTAAAATACATAGACTAGTTATTTTGATATATCAGCCACTCATTTGATATCTGATTGTGAAGACACATCCAAACCTAAAATTTGAACAGATTAATTTTCACTTGCCATATCATTGATCTGTGTATGAATTTAACACCATTTATGTTGTCCCTGTAGTGTTTAGTTTGTGTGTGTGTGTGTGTGTATTTCTTTAGCACTTACTTACATACATGTATGTGTTTATTACCCCCCCCAAAAAAAAAGGCCATTTTGAGGACATGGTTGATAGAGACCACAGGAATCTACATCATATGTATGCGTGATGTGATTCAGAATTTTGTTATGACAAAATTATTATGTGAGTGATTTTTATTTATTTTTTTGGCTCTGTCTATCAGAAAATATCAGAAAATGAGCATAAAGTAAAGGCAGGAAGGTGAGAAAATATCAGTTTGTTTCTAGAGGTAGGAATGGAATCATTGTCAGATTTGAATTTTTCAGATGTTCAGACATTGCCGTTTTTCCATATGTTGTGCTGTATTGCTTCGCTTTATTATTATTGTGTTTCCCGAGCTATGTTAAATTCGATATATGGCCTACGTTATCAGATGAAGCGACCATTCGTTTTAGGGATCAGTATTAGCTTCACTCCAAGGCATGTTTTTTTCCCTTTGAATGGAAAGAATGATTCCTTGGAAATAATTGATATTGTGATATATCTGATTATAAATTGTGTGTGTATATGTATACATATGTATGTATCATAGACATTTGGGCTGACTATTTGATCTGTCTTGTTGGCATGGAATTCTTTAGTACTCTTGACTTATCATTGGCAGATGGTGGCATTATTTGTTATTCCTGATGTAATCATTTTATTATTTGATGCAGGATTTTTGTCACCATTTTGAAATCTTAATTCATGGGGTTTTGACCCACAAACTTACTTCATCACACATGTTATATGAACAGCACCATGATCATGTAGTCAACTAATCATTTTTGTTATGGAAAATGGAGAGAAAGAAACAAATCTATGTTGACTCATCATTGTTGTGTAATTACTTTTTGAACAACAGCAAAAACCCTTGGATTTGATCATTAAATAATAAGGACAATATATCATGTCAAGCATTAATGTGGGCTTGCTGATAATTCTGAGTCACCAATATGATGTATGAAAATCTCTGAGCAAAATGTACCTCTCTGTATACAACAAAGAACTGAAAATACACATGTATAGTTGTGAAGCTGTGATGAGAGATGATTATTCTAAGAAAGTCATTTTAATCTAGTCGGCCACACCTTTTTGTACCCCCTCTAAACCATAGGTGGTGCAAACACCTATACGTCAACTAATAGGAAAAAAAACAGCTATAGGTTTACACATTACTGGAAAATGTAATTGCACTTAATGTCGAAAATAAAAGTTCAATGGACATACAGCTTATATTATTGTACTATGAATATATGTATGTACACTGGATGTGTGTCTGTCGTGTGTGCGTCCATATGTGTGTCGATGTGTGCGTATGAGCATGTATGTGTTTATGTGTGAGAGAGAGAGAGAGATTGTTTTCTTGTGAATGTAATCGTCCAAAACAACAGTAGCTCAGCATGAACAGCAATTGATCTTGCTATGGGTTCTACAGATGAACTTGCAACAAGTCTTCTATCTGGTTGAGATAAATAATGTCTGTGGGGTTTTTGATGCTTCAGATGTCGGGCAGGGACTGTAGAAATTATAAAGAAAATAACCAATTACCAACTTTTTGTTCCTCTCCAGCACGTGTATGTGTGGACCATTTTGCCTATGCTGTCAACACCTCCCTGTGTTAGATTATAGTACTCTACAATGTGATGGTCTTCTCCAGACACCATCATCTGTCTCTCCATATATAAACATTGTGCTTAGAAAGCATTATATTCTTTTTTTTTTTTAAAAGACACTGGTGTGCGTTTTTGCAAAATCCCAATGGTGACCTGTGCATTTTCAGTTTTTTTTTTTTTTATTTAAATTCTGGAGGCAAGAATTTTTTATTGGGTTTCACTGTGCCAACCAGAGTGACATTGTGTTTCAATAAACTTCCTGTCTGACTGATGTGCTATATATATAAAACAGTTGTCACACATTATATTGTGACCACTCTTGAAAACATCTTAACACAAGTCAAGAGTGACATTTCTTCTCTCGCTGATGACTTGATCAGGCTCCTTCAACCGATTCCCTCACTTACCCATGTAAAGCATTCCCCTTTATGGGTAATTAATTGTTCATGGGATCAGTAGCCAAAAGACTTCGATTCTATATTTGTCCGGTCTGGACAGAAGATACTGGAAGGACATCGTCCAACGGAGGAGACCAACCATTCCTCATATTTATAGCTCCACCCTGGTGGTAATGCCTCACAAAATTGCAAAGGAATTTGTTCCATACATCACCTGCAAACACATCACCTGCTCCATGTTGATTCCTCATGGTTTTATCATTGAACCTGATGAATGCCAGCAAGGCAGGAAAATCTATTTCTGAAGAAGTTAGTCCTGATTAAATGCCCCCCTTCAAATGGATCAAAGATCACCTTTAAGTGACTCAAACTTGCTTCATGTATCCAAGGTACAAGACGCATCTGGTAAAGGCTTTCAGTTCTATGTCTATGTTTTTCCATCTGTCATCTCTAACTTTTGTCCTTCAAGGTTTGTGCACAGAGCTGTGTCAATAAAATCAATAGCTGTCCTCTGGACTTGTGATATAATCAGTTGATGGTTTTCAGTTTTTAGCGATTCTGACATGATTTCTGGCGGATGTATGCCGTGATGGTAATGGAGTGCTGGACGACTTATTTTTATCATAGCCTGTGTTACTGTTAGTCAGTGGCGTTTTATCAAGAGGGAACTCACTTGAAGGAAATGCGACAGCAGCAGAGGCATCGATATTTAAGATTTCAGAATCAGGCATTTCAGTATGCATATCAATAGCAAAGAACTGTAGATTCTGAGATGCGCCATGGACAAGGTCAGAACAACAGGCAGCATCAACACTGATGTGGCAGGCAAACGTTCAGTGTATAGGGTCCTCTTCATCACTGTTAAATTAATTCTCTTCACTGAGCTGTCTGTTCATTATGCTCTTAAAATCATCAGGTTCCTATTCATCACTGTTTACCTCTTCATCTTCTGAATTCTTGTCCAATCCAACATACTCTGTTTCCAAAATATTTGTCTGACATCTGTGGATACACGCCAAAACTAGCATGTGTTTTTCATCAAAGATAAAACAAGTAGTTTGTATAAAATAGTATTGTTACTTGTATATCAACCACAGTAGTGATTACTATACATCTGCTTCCATCATATGTTGGCATGAGCTCAACAATTCCTGTGGAGCACTGTGGTGAAACTACGAAGCAGAAGCATTTGCAATTGAAGCTGCTATCAAGCAGATCAAAACAGTTTTCACCGTTACCCAGAGAGAATGAAATACGACATCTCTTCGGATGTAACGTCTGTTTTACAAGTACTGGAAGGTGACTCATTCAACAAGTCTACAAACAGAAGCCTGATCAGTACCATTATCCAATTCCTTAATATCTTTGCCGTCAAGCTGAACTTACAGTGGATACCAGAGGACAGCAACTTTGCAGGTAAAGAGAGAGCTGAAATCCTAGCCTAGAAAGGGATCAGCATACCACCAACAAAACAGACCAGTTTCTAAGAGAACTGTGAAATGGATGTATTTTAAACTCTAATGCAAAGGAAGAGTGGACGAATGCATGGGCACTGGCAAAACTAGATTAGAAGATAATGATGGTTACATCAACAATTTGAGCATTATCACCTCTCTCTCTCCTCTCTCTTTCAAGCATTGCTCTCATATATGAACACAGGTTAAGGTGTGCTTTAGTCCTTCTATGCCCCCTTCACCTCCCCTACCTAAAGTGGTCGGCAGGTTCCTTTCACAGAAGCCAAATGAATTCATTCAGGTGTTTAGGTGTTTACTCTCTCTTGAAGGACCTGGGTGCATTACACCCATGTGTGGTTCAGAGGATGTTACAGGATTTACTCTTCTAGTCATACTCTGGGTGCTTTACACCCATGAATGAATTATCAATCATAAAATCAGTGATGTTGGCCTAAAATAGACAGTAAAAATTATGTAGAAACATTTTGTTTACTTTATACTTTTATGGCAAAATGGTTGATGGAGGAATACCAGGAGTTTCACTGAAAAATTATTTGAAATAATCAATGCAGAGGATACTTTATAGAGTCATTCAAGTGTTTTACACCCATTGCGGCCCAGAGGGTTAGTTTAAAAACAAATCTCAGACAACACGAAATCGAAAAAAAAAAAAAAAAGAAGAAGAAAAAGAAAAGAAAAGAAAAACAATTTCCGATTCTTTAGTCAGATTTATCACCATTGGTCTTCATTACTAATTATAGCAGTATAAATAAACCCTTGGAACTTCCTTATTCACTGAACTTGCACATCCCAGACGCAGAAGATGCATTCAAAGCTTTGTGCCACACTTGTTTCAAGAATGAAGATTTTTATCAACATCAAAATATTCATTGTACATTTTAGACACTACATATCAAGATGATAATATATGTAAGCTTAAAATTTAAATGTAATAGAACAACATTTCTGTATGAAGAAGTGGTCTGTATTCCATATAGCGGTGCAAAATTTAGCTTCAGCTTAAAAACTGCAAAATATTTTAGCTGGGTATAGCGAATAACAGTGATGATATACATGTAGCCCTACTAGGTATATACATGTATTTGGAATTGCTGAAAAGTATCCAGATATATCTCTTCCCTGAGATTTCCGGATATTTTCCATTTTTTCCAGGTAGGGGAAAATATTTGTGCCACTGATGAATGACCAGAACAATTAAGGAAATAAAACATTAATCAATGATGGGCATACAAAGAGATATTCAACAATCAGTCTACTTTTCAAATTTAATTTCTGTTAAATAACAAAATTATACAGATATGTATAACAGTGCATCCAGTTATCTCTCAAAGGATATGATATAAGACGAAGTGTTATATGGGATTTTATATATATTTAACTTGCATAAGGAATAGCCTAACTAAGAGCAAGGCATTTGTCTTCTCATAATGTACATTACTGAACTCCATATGACTTGCTTTATTTATGGTAAAATGAAGAGAAAAGAAAACAAAAAGACAACGAAATTCAGGCTGTTAGATAAATTCTTTTTACCCTGTACAACGATTTTTCAAAAACACAGATTTTGTAGATAGGCCATTTATTTGTGATGAGCATGATATGTTTCATTCATTTTACAACTAAGTTAAATTATTGTGCTCTTTTATTTATGTATGAGATAAGCTTTTCCTTCTCCAGCATGAGGAATGCAAATTACATAAGATCTTCATATACCTGGTTTACTGGTGGACAAATAAAAGCTTATTATACATAAAATTATAAGTTTAGTGCAATGAAAAAATGCTCTGGAAAGCTGTTTATGAAATCTTTTGTAAAACAACAACACAGAAATTATGAAAAGGGGAAGAGATGAGGGAGAAAAAAATTGTGAATTATCAATGACAAACATATTATTTTACAGTAAATTTTCAGACAGATTATTGTGAAAAATATGAATTTTCTTGTTGAGAAATTCAGTGGAACAATTACATTTAATGTCTGTATATATTACACATTGTTTAAATGACAATTGAATCCCCTAGCTGTTGCTTCAGTTAAATAAATTTATAAACAAATCTCTCATTGTCACAGTCATAGCACAAGAAATGTGAACGCAAAAATGTAAAAAAAATTAAAAAATGTCTGTCCTTGTTCCAATATCAATTGAATGCTTGTGTGTTTTGTAGTAACATGTAGAGGGATTGTTGAAAATTTGTAGTAATTCACGGCAGTTGTATACTGTCTGCACTGATGAAAAGGAAAACAGGAGAAATTTATTTCAGTATGCATGCATTTACATGTACATGTATTTTCATTAAAGTTGTGTGGGTTTTGCTATTTTCAGAAATGAAACACTATAGTTGCCAGAGATGCAGTTTGATTACTCATTCAGAGAATGATATTTCTCCAGTATAATCACGTGGTGTGATCAAACATTTGTAAAAAAACAGATCTCACATAACTTATATTTGCTATTTTTTGTTTTTACTCACAATACTTATTATAACACAGTACTGACCTGTTCAAGTTTGGATGAGTCATGTAACAATGATAAAGAAAACAATTAAAATATACCCAAAATTCCATATTACAGTGGTCCCATGTAAGAACCCTTTGCTGAAGATCCCAGTCTGCCTAGGAAGCCACCTCCACTGTGAAATGGAGTTATTGCGCTATAATTTACTCCTATAAGAACTGGCTCCCAGATAAAAAAAATATGCCTAAGAGCCCGCTGTTGGGCCAAGACATGCTAGAACTCCTGATGTAATTTCACATCAGACTTTCCTGTTGAGAGAACTCAAAGTACTAAATGCGCAGTAAAATGAATAGGGGCAAGAGGGATACAGGGAAGGGAAATGGGGGTTGATGTATGACAGTAAAATCAAGCACATGTGGACTAGCCTGTAACCTTTTTAACATATGTTTGTTTATCAACTCATGACTGGCTCTATGTATAAGGAGGAATAAGTTTAGCCTCCTGACTGGTCAGTTGTTTTCCTTCATCTGTTTGCCTGGTTAATTTCAATCACCTGAGTCACTCATGCGTTGCCGTGTTATTATTTATGATCCCGTCTTGGAAACAATTCAATGATAGGCATTATTGATGAAATTTTACACCAGGAAAAGTCAGGAATTGTTAGATCTAATTATAAAACATGCACACAATTGAGAGAGTTATTCTTACTCATAGAGATAAAACTTAATAACTAATGATAACAATCAACTATAGCCATTTGCAAATCAGAACAGTAGTCAGGCAGTTTGCGTAGCATTTCAATTCTCAGTCTCTCAAAATACAGGATCAAAATAAGAATACATATACATGTACATGTATTCTAATAAAAATTTGCAGAGCACACATACAAATATGTTGCAAAAGAAAAAAAATGTTTGCTGCCAGCATCAAAATTTGGTTTTTATCATCCTCTTTTTCATGGCATTTCGTGTTAACAATTAACACAGATATACAAGAATTTTAATATGCCTACATAATATGTACATCGAAATTCCAAGACTTAAATTGACATTTAAGTGATATGCACAACAAACTATATTTTCTGTTAATTAAAGGCATGAAGATTGCAGACAAAGGGGAAATTGTACTAAAACTACATAGCCTGGGTCACATGTACAGTATTTCTCTATATATTTATCATCATGTCATAGTGAAAAAGTCTACCCACATCATATGAAGAATTCTTTATGAACTATTTTCAAGAAATGCCATGAGGACCATGGGCAAAAGTTTTGTATAAAAATCATTAATCATCTCCCTCTTCATGTTAAGTCATTAGATCTATATATAATGTATATATAATTTTGTGATGCAACTGCAGTTTACAACATTTCATTTCCATTTTCTTCAAAAGTAATCTGAAACCAAATAACTGACAAATTTATCGTGTGCTTCAGGTTTTAAAAAAATATATTTATATGTATGTAGCCTATACCGGGGTTGTGTACACAACACAGACAAACCATACAAAGTGGAATGCTTTACAATGGAGTGAACCAGTGGAATGTTATTGTTTCAAGAATAATTTGATAGATTTTATAAGTACAGAAATGTACTGAAATTATTGTACGTCACAAACTCATAAATTATACTGTATATACAGGGTATCTTGACAATGTGCAGAATAAGGCAAATGTTGCTGGGTTCTACGCTAAAAAAATTTGGACCAAATTTGGATATGGCCCAGAGATCTTGTGAGTACAGTATACATAGTATTGATCTTGGTATATGTCTACTAATTACAATAAGTTCTATACTGTATACATGTGAATAATATTTCTTTTGTAACTTGAGAGGCTATGGCACTTGAAAATTACAGAAAAGCTCCAATCTTTCCCTGGGAAGTTTCATTATGAACTCCAAGTTCCATTAAATTTAAATGCTAGCTTAAATTATGAATCTGTTGCTCGGCATCCCCCCCAAAAAAAGGTGAGTGTGACATGGAATTATAACAAATGTTTCTCTCCCCCAAAAATGATATACTGCCACATCATTGTGACAGTTTAGATGGTATTTATTGATTCCCAGTTTAGTGGAAGAATTTTCATGCTTCATTGTAATTTCGACAATAAATTTTTTAATCCTTTCATATTACTTGACCAGAGTGACATATCTATGTAAGTCATGCTTTGAAAGGCATCTTTTTCCTAGCTCTTCTCTCTTTTTTTTCATGGGAGTCATGATCTTCAATAAACGCTTGCCATTTCTCTTTATCCCATTTAGGGCGGAACCTAGCAGAATCTTCTTCCTCTCTTTCAACATCATCATCATAAGGCAAAATTCCAACCAACCGTTTCACTTCATCTGCTTTGGCCACATCTGGAAGTTGATCTAATTCATTTGGATCTCTTGGCTGTCCTCTGTTTATGTGTGTGGAAAACATGTACACTTCCTCTGAGGGCCAATGTGTGGTGAGCTTCATGCTGTCATAAGCTTTCCTTTTGATCTGCAGATCTGAGGGACTGGCCCATGCTGCAGGGGCCATGCACACAAAAACCACATAACGCCAGCGGCCGGGATTTTTACGCCCTTGTATTGGCCGGATGTTGGCATGAATAAGGCGGGAGTCCCATAAGATCATTCCGCCTTTAGGACAGGGCACACGCTGACGTTGGCAGCCTTTCCTTTCGAACCATTGGATGTCAGGTTCTTTCAAAGATCTGCATCTCCATTGCTGTGTTCTGTCCATGAATTCCTCAAAATGTTTATGAGATCCCTCAATGACTTCAAATGTCCAATCATCTTCCTCACAGTGTTCTAAGTAGACAGCACCCTGGAAAATGAGATGGTACTGAATCAGGATACTTTTCCTCCAAATACTAAATGTATCAGAATGCAGACAGCTAATACATGGAAGAGATTAAAACTCAAACAAGTATCAAAAAAGTCAACATGATCAACACAATGGATTCAGTGGTCACATGTCAGATTACTTTCTTTATTTCATGATTAAATACTGAAAAAAAGGAAACTTTCAAACATCTGGAATTAGACAAAAAGAAAAAAAAAAAACAAATCATAATATGGATGTTCAACAATTCTCATACATGTCAATATTCCAGCATCTGCTTTAAAATCCCTGTTTATCAATCTGTACTCACCTGATAGGCATGAAGACCAACTCGGTCAGCTGACTGATCTATGTGTAACCAGTTATCTTTCGGAGACCAAAATTTCTCTTGACCGTCTTCTGGTGGCCGACCAATAGCAATTGCATCCATACTGCACAGTAATTTTTGCGTGCCCCAGATCTGTAATATCCAAAAAGGTTATTAAAAAAATGCATTAAAATAAATCTTTCCTAGGATAGTTAAGCTATAATTATTATGTCTCCATATAGATCTATCTTTACTGACATTACTGAACCGGCATTGAATGGAGCAGTGAAAACATCCCCTTTTCATTTCCTCTCTAATCAAAGGTGCTGCACAGATGACTTATTTACTTTGTTTTCAATGGACAACAGCATAGAGACAATGACAGAATTTTTCCCTATCATACTTTCTCCTTTCTTTCTTAATATCTCTAGCTTGACAACAGTCACCAATTTATCACGAACCACTGAATTACCTGGGCAAAAACCGGCTTGGTTGCGAGCCTGGCCTCCCACGCTGGTTGCAAATGTCCAGATTTATACCTCTGTATGAGCGAGTTTCGGGACTGCGGCCATTGGCTGAATGCGCCTAACCATCTCCTGTCACATTATATAAATGTTGAGTATAGCATAGATATCATATTAAAATAAAAAGTTATATTATAAAGTGAAAGCTGATTGAATGGACGTATGAATATATGGATGGATGGATGGATGGATGGATGAGTGGGTGGGTGGATGGACCTATGTACTGATGGAAGTATTTACTAGATGTTACTTACTGGAACATTTCCTGATATCTATCACAATCGGCCTCAGGGATGACGTTAGCAACTACAGTCACTCCATTGCTTTCCAGCTGATTCCGATGTTCTTGTGTAAACATATTGCTGTAAACTGACACGACAAGAATATTGTATGACGAGTCACTTTGCTATTTCCAGTGAGAATAGGGGCCTATGAATATATATGAACAAGGAATGAACAATTGGCACATGCTGATGACTTATAGGAAACTAAAAAAAAAATGTCAAGAAACTGCTAGACAGCAAAGCAATTATTAAGGATACAAAAGGGTCAGGCATCAAAACTGAGATGGAACAGAATGTAATGAATAATGCAATTTTCTTTCTTTTGATGAATCTCTACCAATAAGTTAGAATCTAGATAACGTAAATAATATCATAAATATGTGGTATGTATATATGTTGATATAAACATATGTATAGTGAAAACTGACCTTCAGTTTGTTTTATTGTTGTTGTTTTTCGTAAGAAAGAAATTGCCTTTTCAAAAGTTACTTTAATATGCATGACCTTTGTTTTATTATTATGATTTATTACAATCATTATTAGGTTTATTATATTCATTATTTTATTTCAAATCTTATTTGACAAGTATGTGGTTTTTATGACTACTACTGTTCAGCTTTTTTTTTTTTTCGTCTGAAATGGACGACATGAAGATAAGCAAGCACACATGTAGGCATGTGTCAAAGGGTTAGAATAGACAGTTCCATGATTTATTTACATAAACAGGCCTACACAGTTACACACACATATATACATATTCACAAAATAGGCTTATACAAATAAATTGATTTGAAGTAGGCTTCGTTTTCAGGACCTAGAAACGAGTAACTTAGAATTTCATATTATAGAAAATGAAAAACATAAATATTAATTTTGAAAAAAAAAAATATAGAACTAGAGCTAGACCTATGCCCTGTTCAATAGTCTGTCATAGCTAAAACCTTGAGTTGTCAATCGTTCACATTCATTTGTCATGTGGCGTTTCAAGCAAACTTATTTCAAGTTATATTTCAACAGTCTTGTCAATATCCACTCACCTACTTAGAGAATTTGATTCTTTTCTCCTTTGTTACTTGCCTATAAGTTAGCAGATCTGACCAACGCATAGGACACACACTGTCAACATATATACGGGAATCATATGTCCTGTACTGCTAGAGCTACCGGTATCGATCTGATTTCACCACCAATTGAAAGCATAAAATGTTTAGACTCCAGATATAGTTCATGTCATAGGGTGGTAAGTTTCTAAAAATAGAACAGCGGGCCGAGGATCTCTGCCCGTCCGCTTTATCTTTTTTCACTGTTCGTTTCACAAATGGCATAGGTCTAATTATAAACATCTAGATGTAGGGCAACTGTTGCTGTTGAGCTAACAACATCAGCTCACCGGCAAAGGAAACAAACAAGCAAACAAGCAAGAAGAATGCCAGACAGAAAGAGAGGATATATATTATTATAAGATAGACGAACAGATAGGTCAGCTAACTAGATAGCTAGATAGGCAGACAGACAGACAGACAGAAAGATAGATAGATAGATAGATAGATAGATAGATAGATAGATAGATAGATAGATAGAT
>JBCAUA010289745.1:0-19659 GCA_038406235.1 Peronia verruculata | reverse complement strand
AAATCCGTAAGGAGATCTTGGTACTTAGCCATCTTGTACTCGTGCTGCTCCTCCATGTTTGTCTCATACGGAACAGTATATCATGAAGAAAACACGTTAAAAAAGTCGATCCGCTCAGTCTAAGTCTACCAAGGCGCCCCGTTACCATTCTTGAACGTGTTTCTTTCCAAATGGCTTTGTAATATAACTCTTCCCTCGGCAAAGACGCATCATCCATTTATACGGTTGGTAAGAACTTAAATCACCACGCATATGATCGATACCCGCCACAAAGGCACTTACGATATTATGACCCCATTATCGCTTTTTTTTGCAGGATCTTGCATCTCATTCACGATAAGATCCTCTCTTTCTTTTTTTTTTTTGCACCGATCAATTTTTCATCCTCTCGTGTGGTTTTTTACGCCGCCCCTGGGAGTTGTGTTATTCCCAGATTTTGCCCCCATATGCCTCCCGCCTGATTGTCTTCTCTTGTTACAGCCCCACAGAGCCAGCGTCTTCTTTTGACTCCAGATTTAGCATCTGCAAGAACATTCCCTTTGAAATTTTCTCCAGGGGTAAAGAGCGTTATGACCGTTGAATCACAACGATAAGTTGAAGATAATTTGAAAGTTCATTTAAATGCAAGGATCTGTCCTTCCTCAAAAAGAAAAACAGAATGTATCAACAGTGGAACAAAGAACAGCCCTATGTTAATGTTTGTATAAATTTCTGACTTCGGTGATCTCTACAGTCTTCTTTTCATGTTCTCTTCTCCTTATGCAGACAATCTGCTGTCTTTGTGTGTGTGTGTGTGTATGTGTGTATGTGTGTGTGTGTATGTGTGTGTGTTTGTGTGTGTGTGTGTCTTTCAGGTGTTTACCGAGGGATATGTCACTTTCTAACTGTCTTGGTCCTTTGAGGATAAGGACATGACAGACTGCGATGAAACGACTATTGTTAACCTATTCAAGAAAATCTACCGACCAGTTTTAAAGAAAGTTATGAGAAAGCTTAGGAGAATACAACAACAAACAAAACTGAAAAAAACAACAACAAACAAACAAACGAATGATAACATTGAATAACAAATAACAATAATAATAGTAATGATAAGAATAATAACTTGAAGAAACAAGGACCTCTCAGGCCCAAGCTATAATATGTACGACTGACTGTCGGAACAATGGTAACAAGTCATTATATGACAACAGGTATTTGATTCAGAATACAGTTATTTATACGGAAGCATACAGCTTTCTATTTCAATACAAAATCTTTGTATATTTGTCAATATACTTTATTCCTGCGTCTTGTTCCTCCAAACTGTCCGCCCCCCCCCTTTCCCTATCTCTGAAAATTTCACTGTCCCGAACAGCTCAAAGCACACGCGAACCTCCCTCTTCGGCCGCAGCTGACAACTAATGCTATTTTGCCAATGTATGGTCTTCTCTATTGCTATTTACCAATGTATATCACCGCAGATGCCACTTGCCAATGTATAGCTCATAATGCTGTTCGAAAACGTATAACTGACAGCTGATCTATATGCCAATGCATAGCTCACAGCATATGCTAATTTGCCAATGTATAGCTCACAGCATAATATGCTATTTTGCCAATGAATAGTTCACAGCATATTATGCTATCTGCCAATGTATATCTCACAGCATATGCTGTTTTGCCAATGTATACCTCACAGCATATTATGCTGTTTTGTCAATCTATAGCTCGCAGCATATGCTATTTTGCAAATGTATAGCTCACAGCTGATGCTATCTGCCAGCTATACCTCACAACCGATGCTATTTGCCAAGAGAGCTTCTTTATTCAATTTCACAGACGGAACAGCATGAGCCACTTTGTGGAAATTCCCCATCAGATTTTCCATCCTCCTATAAAGCATATCTCGCAATTCCTCCCACGCTGATCGCCTTTTCGTTCAAAGCAGATAATATTCTATATTTCGGACATGCATTCCCTATTTTTATTTAAGGATTGGGCCGGTCCTGTTTCACGTCACAGATGTACTTAAGGCCGTATATCTGACGTCAGCTGTAGAGCTGTTTATTTGTTCGGCCCCCATAATTATTTCTTCCTCTGGATTCTCTCGCAGGTCTGCTGTCATTATAGTTAACATTTTGAGTGGTGGTAAACTCCTTCTTTCTTTCTTTCTTTCTTTCTTTCTTTCTTTCTTTCTTTCTTTTTCTTTTTGAGTCGTGAAAATTCAGCATAAGGCATTGATATAGGCTTTTTATTCGAAATTGGATCATGTAAGTCTCAATCGAGCTTTTGAATGACACTTTTCAAAATAACTTCTGAGATACTGTTGGTAACTTTAGTGAGTAAATGACTGGCTAAGAGAAATGAACATGCATAAAAAATTTAGTCTTTGTGCAGACACTATCTTCATGTAAAAGCCATACATGTGATATATTATGTGTAATAAACGCTAATGATCAATGGCTGACATATTTATTGCTACATTCTAAAGGTCGGACTGTTCAACTACACGTATTTAGATCCATAATGAAATCATCTCCCTGAGCTTAAATTTGCTCACTTAAAATCTATTGGACAAAGGCGTGTAATTTCTGTCCTTTTACTTCAACCTACGAATGTCACTTTCTGTCAAAAGGTGCTTGTCATAAAGCACGCATTTTTCCAGGGAACACCTGTATTCTGAATTGAAATATATTTTTGTCATGTTTTGTCTTTACAGACGAATCTATTGAAGATGTCACAGCTTTTCAGAATGCTTCTCCTACTATCATAAATCAAGACAAGAAAATTCCAGACGCAGGTATGTTCTTTGTTCTCTCTCTCTCTCTCTCTCTTTTAAATGAACAAAACTATAACTTAATATTAACTGTGGGCTTCAGTCTTATCAGTTTCTTTCTTTCCCTCTTTTTTTTTTCTTTCTTTCTTTCGTTTGTTGTTGTAAATCTCCATGATAGATCTATTCCGACCAAAGCGATAAACACTCCACCGTGGATTTCCAGGTTCTTGCTTTGCCGAATATGATTTGTTGTGCTTGTTTTATGTTTTGTTTTGTTGTTGTTGTTTGATTTTTCATGACACTGATGTGAGCCTGTGCCAGAGAGCTCCTTGGCCTGTGCTCAGCAAGACTGAGTAGGCAACAAAAATAGTTCATATTAGATTAAAAAAAAAAAAAAAACGAAAAAGCTGGAAATCCCCAACGGAGTGTTTGTGCCCCATGGTAAAAATACTTACCGATGTTTGTTACCACTCCACCACGAGATTCGACGACAAATTGTCACTGGTCCCGTGCACTTTATTATTTTTTTTTACTATGCCATTGGCAGTGAACAGCTGTTGGAGTGTTTGTATTCCCTACTAATATTAGACGGGGATTTCCAGCCGTTCGCGCGGTCGGAACAAATCTTTTTGCCTGGGTTTACATTTACTTTGAATATACTGACGACTGTAATGATTTTACTAGTAACATAAAGCTATGACTGTATTAGTTTTTTTGTGGTGTTATAAATCAGATTAAATTGTATACAACTCGTCAATGACACTTAATTATTGGATATCTAACATCCACAGTCTCTTGACTTCCAAATTAAATGTATCGATATGATTCCTCATTCGGGTTATTTTGTCATCGTTTGTTTATAATATTTTCCTAAATTAAATATATTCAATATTGAGCCTGGCTTTTCTGTGATCTCGCCTTTTACTTCAGTATTATGACGCTATTCTATTGGTGATGCCATCATTTTTCCCTTGGCTATTTCCTTTTTGAAGTCAGTCTGTATTCCTCACATCTGAACACAGTGCGAAATTTGATGCGTCTTTAACTTTTCTCTGACATGATGCATTTAATAAATTGATAACGTTCTGTTTTAGACAAGTTTAAATACATATATTTGGGTTACCATCTTTGATGTGTAACAACTCTATATCACACCACAGATAAGAACACGGATACTCGTGACCGACAGCTGAAAGAGGAGAAAAATGAAGTCTGGCCCAAGGCTTCAGACAGTGACAAGACAACTGTGCCCGGTAACACAGTGGTCACAACAGAGTGCGTCACAGTCCAACACATCATCTCTGGGACAACCAGGGCTACAACTCCGGGGCTGACCACACAGGCATTGGGTACACAATCACCTGCTACTACCCAAATTGTAGCAACAACACCATCGGAAAAAAACCCAACGGTGGTTATAACAGAAGTCAAGGAACTAACGTCGAACAATGTTGAAAACAACCTTGATGATGTTACACCCGTTTTTCTCGAAGGAACTACGAAAAAGGATGGTGCAATGGACAAGTCAGATGAAGATCAACAGACTATGTCATTAGAAGGCATTTATATGCCACAGGAAAATGCCTCGAGCTTCAGTGGAAATTCCAGTTTGAATGCTGGCGCTATTTTTGACAACACTGATAGCCTTGCCGAGGACAGTTCGCTCGCTGCCTCAGAAAATGGAACCTCCGATCAAAATGGTACAGTGTTACCTGTAAACGGATCACAGCCGCTTCACGACAAGTCGTTTTTCGCCAGTGAAATGGAACAAAATGATGTGAATGATGAAAAATACATAATCGACAGTGGTAAGTTTATTAATTCTACAAACTCTTCATTTCCCTCTCATCTCGAGAGGAATAAAAACAAATATGTCCAAAATAAATTTTTATTTATTGAATCGTCTTCCTCCCTTTTCATATCTATTGTTTTTTCATCATTCCCCACACCTCACTTCCATCTCAACAGTCATTGCGCCGCAGGTCTCCTCGGTCCAGTGTTCAGTCATTGGTTAGCCACTGGTCTATAATCTTAAGCATCTACAAGTTAGAAAATGAGTACTTAACATCTGCAATGTTCATTCTTAAATTTGACAACCCTCCCTTCGACACTGATTTCAGATTCACAGGGAAATTTGTACATTGTGCGAGATATCATTAATTGGATGTGTGATTGTCGATCACAGCAATCTATTTCAGGAGTAGCCTGGACGAGACAGTGAAGATTGCAGAGGTGTGCATAAGAAATAACTTGACACAAAAGAGGAATCCGGGACTATGCCGACTATGAAAAGTAAATGCATTCATTGACCTGTTAAAGACACAATGTCTTCCACCTGTGTGTTAATGCTCACGAAAGCTTTAATGTTGCCCTGCATGGAAGCAATTGATTGTTCCCTGTGTCCTTTTTTTGACAGCTAACCATGCGTGGCAGTGCGGAGTGAAGCCCTCCATCAAACAATATCGAAGAAAACGAGTGGTCAACGGCCAGGTCAACCGTCCAGGCGAGTGGCCTTGGCTGGTCTCCATGCATTTCTTACCGTGAGTTGATATCTAGCTCTAGTACAAAACTGCAGCAAGCTTAAGTTGCGCGAGGGGCTACTTGGGGAGGGGGATCCATATTACCTGCTGAAGAAATATTACACTTATATCCTCAGCCAGAATGCCGAACAAGCAGAGAAGAGCTTATACATGTATATAATATGTAAATCAATCAATCTTTGTGCAGCGCTTTATTTCCAACACTCTCAGATAAATCATAAGCTCACTCAAGCATTTCATTTACTTGGACCAAAATATGATGACAGCATTAAATTTTATCTGAAAAACTCCAGGCAGACCATAAAATTCTACGTGTGCTAACAGCATTCTAAGAACTTAGCTTTAAAAAGAATGCTTGGTAATACTTTCATAGCAGTTTGAAAAAAGAAAAGAAAAAAAAATGGAATTGGTTCTTTTCCTTTTTTAGGTGAGTATGTATGTGTGAATGGTGGTGGTGGGGGGGGAGGGTGAGTGGGGTGACCCTAACGTTTAGGCATATGTATTAGTGGGGAGAGGAGAGGGGGGAATAGTTTTCTGAGAGCAACTGACAAATTGGTGGAGTAACCTTACAAAGAGAATGGTTAAACTTTTCATAGTCTGACATACATGAACTTCTGTTCTCTGTGTCAGAGATCTTGTGAGATAAGATACAGGATCTGTATCTGATTGAAATGTATGAAGATTTTGTCACCCTTCTGTTTCAGAGGCTTCAATTTCACACGGGAATCAGGTTACAAACATACATGTGGAGCTAGCCTCATATCTCCGCAGTGGATAATTACAAGTGCTCACTGCTTCTCGTGAGTACTCATACTTGGGTTGTTCCTTCACACGTTTTCAAAAATATAAAGAGCAAATGGGAGTGTTTCGTTCAACCATCCATCCACATCCATCCATCCATCCATCCATCCATCCATTAATTCGTCGATCCTTCCATCTATCCATTCGTCCATCCTTCCACCTATCCATTCTTCCATCCATCCGCCTATCCATCCATCTGTTCATCCATCCACCGATCCGTCCATCCTTCCGTACGTCTGTCCACCTATTCATCCATCTATAGATCCGTCCATCTACACATCCATCCACCCATCCATCCATCCATCCATCCATCCATCCATCCATCCATCCATCAACCCATCACGCACTCTCTCCTTATTGTCTGTCCTACCATAGAGATGAACTAGTCCAGGGCTTAGGCAACTACAGTAGCTGGAGGATCTTTATGGGTATAAACGACCTAGCCAGAGAGAATCCTGAAGATGAGCACTTTATTCAGGAACGTCTTATTCAGGAAGTGCACATTCGTCCTGAGTACGACAGTAAGTGATCCTCTGATCATTTTGTCAAAGGTTCATGATTTGGTGGATATCTAGAAATGAGATGCACTAGCACATATTGGCCATGGCTAGCCAGCTTCCGTTTGCATATGAGACAGCACAGAAGAATCACTTTACAACTGGGCCTTGAGCGTCGAGGCAAACTTGACTCGGCACAGGCCCAGATAATAACAGCAAAGCAAAATGGGAACTGATGTATGTAATACTTAATGCATAATAATATGTTATTTATTGCTTAAATTTCGACCAAAAATTATCTTAAAAGGAACACATCCCATTTTTGCTATGACGACGCGACGTTGGGCACATTATGAGTGCTTGCAATATATAACAACTGGATATATTATTTTTTTTATAGCTATTTTTCCCTATGTAAGGTGTTACCATATCACATTATGCATGTGAAGGCATGTATAGATAGGTAACTATGTTAAGAGATAGGTATGACATTGTAGATAGGCACGTAGGTAGATGGGAACGTATAGTATGTAATAGCAATAGTTTTGTTATTGTTGTTTTGGAGGGGAAGAGGGGTATATCTACAGCATGGATGCGGCCATGATGTGTATGTGTGCACATATTCACCTGCATACGCTGCCTATCTTATACTAGGCATCACTGATTTCCATAATATTTCTCATGACTACAATGCCTATGTACATTATTATTATCAGTATTATAATGTTTTATTCTCATTATCGTCATATTTTTCATTGGAGTGCGGAATATGCTGTGTAAAACTGAGTACCGGGTGTAAGTTATTACCAGGTTCACTCTGCTGACGTGTTGTACTGTAAAACTTTGCCAACCTCCTCCCCTCCCCCCCCCCCCCACACACACACATACACCTCTTCCATTTACCTACAATCGATTTTGAAATTGTTTAAAAATGTTATCTGAGCCGTCAGAGTAAACAAACAAAATTTTAAAATGGTCCAGTTAATAAAATCCGACTGTAAAGAGCAAAGTCATGGAAGAACAATATAGTTGAATAGACGGCAGTGGCTCTGTGGTAAGGCGTCTGCTCATGAAGAAAACAGGCCGGGATCGACTCGCGGGTTCTGCATCAGGGGATGACAGGACACGAAGATCGAAAACCCACATTTTTTTCTGTGATTCAACGATCCCCTGGCTTCCTGTGGTCCAATAAGGGTGAATATTTCTTTCGGAGGTCCCATGTGTGTTACGCACTTTAAAGAACCCTTGGCAGTTGAAAATCGATGGAAGAGTAGGCTGTGTGCCGCTGGCCGGGCAAAATTTCCAAATTCCAAATCTCTACCCGCAAAATTTCTCAGCAAAAATTGGCAACTTCTAAAAGCTGAGATATTTATTTCTTATAATTGAAAGACTCCAGAAAAAAACAATATAGTTGAAGGTTTTCGCGGGGAAGTATATAAATGAATATGAATATTCATAGACTTCTGGACTATTGCTAGTACTAGTTTGAGCTAGTGCATGAACATACTTGTTATAATGTAATGTATCGTGTTAATAATTTAATATATTGTTTTCGTCATATACATATATATATATATTCATATTCATACAAGCCAAGAAAATCCTATGTAATGTGTATATCCAGTCTTAAGGGACCTCCTGGAGGCAGATCTAGCACTGGTCAAGCTTGATGAGCCTGTGGTTTTCACGGAGAGAGTCCAGCCTATTTGCCTGGATGATACAGATCTGTACTACTCCACCACTAAGTGCTACGTCACTGGTTGGGGCAGGCCCGAGGAAGGTGAGCCCGGGGCTGTTAATTAAACACTAACCCAAATAATTCGGTATATTAAGAATAATGGTAAAGATAATAAAAATTATAATTTCAAAAACAACACTAATGATCATACCAATCATCAATATCGTTTTACATAAATGCTTTGAATTTTGAGACATTACAGACCTCAATGGGTAACTAACCAAAACAATTCCGTTGTCCACATTTAAAGGAAGAAATCTCGTATAACCTCGCGAAAAAAAAAGGGGGGGGGGGCGAGAACGTAAAAAGCCCTCCACTCCATTTAACCTCTTCAAATTACAGAGCACAAAATTCTAAATTCTTAGTTTTTCAAAAATGTAGTATTACGCTACAACACACATTTTACATGTAGCCTATTTTTGTTTTTCTATGTTGCCCTAGGGAGCATTACACAATAGCGGCAGATTTGAAAAATTTGGCGTCCCTGACAGGTACACCAATATCAGCTTTATTAAAGTCTGCATACTTCATTGTTTTCTTTTTTACACATTTAATCCTATTTTCTTGGAACTTGTCTATACTACATACACAATGTGCAATTCTAGGTGCAGTGTACGTGATAGTCCTCCAAACTGTAGAAATTCTGACAACATTGTTTTACATGTAAAATCTGGCCCAGAAATTATAAGATACATGTACTGATTATCATTCCAACCTTTACCAAGGATATAACTGTATAGTACACCACGCACAGATCTATGTTTTATATAATAATCTCCAACTGCACATATTAAATTCGCGAGATCGTTTGATTTGACAATAAGTATCAAAAAGTTCAGAACGTCAACTCAGTAAGAGTATTGAACAGTGCTCCATTTATGTCTCTCTCGGCTCTAATAGGGCATGATTGTTGCTGGTGATCGGGAGCAGGTGAGGGAAGATTACATTATTTGCAGTTAAAGCTCTCCTTCATTTATTGTTATTTAATTGTTGTTTTCAGAACTAACACTAACTAATCAGATTTATGGTAGATGATATACATGTAACATAATACATTAGATTTTTGTCAATCAAGATCGACAGTTGCTGTATACACTTGAACAAGTTATATTACATGTACAGTATATCTATGAGCCTCTGGTGTAAAAAAACAAACTTTATTTGTCCTAAGAGGGAAATTCCTTCCAAGTTGATGGACAATCATTTTTCATACACTATTACTCTAACATGCAGATATAACTATTACTAATTGCCTTTGTTTCTCGAATTCCACTCACATTGTCTTTACAAACCTTCTGCAGATAATTTCTTATTTTCTAATTTCAGTAGGGCCTACTTATATGCATAGCTGTCTTGATAAGGAAGGACTTATAATACTTCTATCAGGATAACAGAGTGTTACAGCTTGCAATTACGTGTTCACCATAGCAAACATATCATGGTAAGCAAACTCAAATTGGTGGTGTTCTGCTTTCTTCAGACTTACCCGGCACTCGTTTCCCTCACTGGGCAACCATAACAATCCTCGACGATCAGAAATGCCATGCTTTGATCGAAAAACTTCCTGACGATCATGTGGTCAGAGAATTCATGAAGTTCAATATGTGGAGTATCTGTTCTGGAACTGGGGCCGATGGCATGGATACTTGTCAGGTAAAACTTAAAAACTAATTTTCTGTGGACTTGTTCTAAAAAAAAAAAAAAACAACTTCACTTGCAATGGAAAAAACAATGTCACATGTTTTAATATGTCGAAAACCCTATTATGTCACCACATAGACCTTATGTTATTATATTTGGAGAGCAGTTCATATATCTAGGCAGTGTGACTGCTGTTATTGTCAAATCTTATCACTGCCACAGGGTGACTCCGGAGGACCTCTGATGTGTGAACATGAGGGACGCTGGAGAGTGGTCGGTGTTACAGCGGCTGGGGCCGAGTGTGGTACGGAAGGCCTCCCAACTGCCTACACCCGCATCGCCTACTACGTTGACTGGATCAGGAATGTAACGCAGGTGGATGGTCTCATATAAGGCAGCTAGGGTTCGCGGGTGACAGGGGAAGTTAGCTCTCCTGACATTGTGTGTAACAGATGAGGTCGTGCCAGGAGTACCATCAGCAAGTTCTTTCTGACTCTGAAGACCTCTGTCCACCAAACTAGTCTATTACGTCACGTTATTGATACCACTTCTGGGGCAGTTCAGTCTCAAGTCATCTGTGACGGGCACGTCAGTGGTGCATTTGCTGAAGAACATTAATTCAATAATTCTACGTCATCTTAGTCTTGTTCCCTTCTTTGTAGCCTCCTTCAGCCTTTACGTATTTCTCCGTTCATTTATTTACAAATAGTTACAATCTATGCACAAAGTAGGCCACAAAACATTAAAATCATTCAGCTATTAATTATACAAATGTGACAGCCTGATCTTGTGTTGTATTTGACTCCTTTTGATGGCAGTTTCCGTGAAGTTCAAGCGGTAATCCAGCGAGTTATCAGATCAATACCACTACCAGTTTCTTAATACATGTACGTATACTGTAGTAAGCTACAGACCTACCAAAAGAATGAAAATCATGTGATCTTAAGAAAATTTCTACATTTTGGAAACTTTAAAATACATGTGCAATGTGCATGCATCATGATGAATGTGTAGGCTATGAATAATTGTACATGAATGCACATATGTTATCACTGTTCAGCAAGTGCATAAACAGTACATGTACATATGTACATATATATATGTATAAGAAATGAATCATTTTTAGTTCGAAGGTCTATTTGTGATAAGCTGAAGTGAAGCCATTTGATATAATAAATGCAGTATCAGGTATTTATCTCACAAATACATGTAAATGATTTTATAATGTAAGAGCCAAAACTTTTTCAACTTTTCATTTTGGAACAATCTTGAGTCTTTCTTTTGTATTGGCTATACAATGTACTACAGGGACTCTCAGTTTAGCCGTCCAATTACATCTTAGGTTAACGATGTAGGCCTACGATCTGGGTTGAACTTTACAATATGTCAGAATAAGACAAAATGCTCAATTTTATAAGCCATGTCCATAGAGATACCACACAGCAAGAGTACCAACCCTTGTTAGTTATTTGATACACTGATTGACTTAACTGCTGCAAGAGCTTGAATGGCGTCACAAAGTAGTATTTACTATTATTATACATATAGCAAGAATATATTTTTTGATTGTGAAATATTTGGCCAATTTAGGGCAAGATAATCATTCATAAGTGTGATTCTATTTCTTCATATCAGCAATTTACTGCTACAGTCCACCGTTGTGATGGGTCTCTTGCCTTGTTCGCAACATAAAATCTTTCTTTACGCAGCCATTTGCATTATGCATATACCGCCCAGTTGTTTTAAATAGGGCCTAATTCACCTTGTAAAAATCTGTGCCTTTTTGTGCTCAGAATGCGCTCTGCTTCAATTTACATTTTGCATGTCATTTTGTATTGATTTTAGCAATATGAATGCTATCTTGTTGGACTTGTCCCAGCTGCTACTGTTTGAGATCATGAGAGTGACTTTTTTTTGCATTTTTCAAATGGGCAATTTTAAAAGATGAATATGATACACAAAAAGCAGTTCTTATATGCTGTGTATTATGAAGTTTTTGTATTTAATTTATATCTTCAAAATACGTATGTATTTATTTTATATAAATTCATCAATTAAATATGGTGCATCAATAACAGTAGATTATTGAAGTCTTTTATACTGCAAGAGGGAACTATTTGTTACTGGATAGTTATATAATTGTGAAACAGCAACTCTACACCTTTGCCAACTTGAAAACAAACATGTAAGCCTATTATAACTGTAATGTAAGGGTAAGGTGAGTTAATTTCACAGCAGGCATTATTAAGTCTTCACATCCTCATGACGAGGCAGAGCTTGATCACAGCGTAAATGATGAGGCAGTCTGATTTTAAAAAATCTAACTACATGTATTCATTTTATTTTTATATTATTAACTGTACCAGCACAATACAACATGTATTTATTTATATCAAACAGTTTCCTGACTATTTTTATGTCTATTGGAAATAGTTTCTCTCAATAGTCTTTAAAAACTTACATAAAAAAAAAAAAAAGAATTATAAAAAAAACCAGATTTGCCAGCAAATAGAACTAGTCTATATTCTATGCAATATGCACTGATAGAGATTTGCATGTTGTCTACTTTTGACTGGTTAACATGCCCAGTACCTTGTCTCAGCAATTTAAAAGAGGTGTAATGACAATGTGAATTCATGATGAGTGTTGCACCTCAAAAAGTTCAGTGTATTCATACATAATATCATGTATTTATATTTGTACAGAAGTGAAATTTAAATATATGTTCATAATCATACTGCACCAAATTTGAGATGATTATATTTAAAAAAAGACAATACATGTAATAATAATAAAATTCAATATACCTTACTTTCTGTGTAAACTTTAATTTAAGTACATGTATCATTATTTTAATTTGTTCCAGAAACAGCTCATATGTAATGCATTGTTTAATACATGTATCTGGTCACAATTTAAACAAAAAATGTTTGAAATAATCTACTCCATATGCCATTGCTTGTGAAGGATGTCTAATTTATTTTTCGTAGTTTTGTACATGTATAATTACATGTGTGCATGCTAATACATTTTTGATTGGGCCACAGAGCATGTAGAAAGTTCAGTGTGTCTAGATAAGCACTTTTGAAAAAAGAGAAATAAGTGATGTATACATGTACTTGATTTTCTAAGCTAGACATTATGGCCGCTGGAGTAGCTAGCCAGTTGTAGAGCAAAATTGAACATACTTGTTTTACCATGGGATATGCCAGCCTAACATAGATCCTATTTCCTCTGATACATGTAATTGCAAACTATTTGGGCTAACAGAAATACATGTGGAACATAAAAAAAAAGACAGAGCCCCATTCACATACATGTACATGAATGGGTGAAGATGTGGCTATGTATAGATAGCTAAGAAAAGAATTGGGCCCTATGCTCAACATCTTTACAGGGATGGGTGCCATAGCAAAGAAAATGTTCTTCCTGTTACAAGTACATACCTCGGCAAACACTGAATCACAATAATTATTTTTATCACCATATTGAAACACCAAACTCTCCAAAGCAGTTTTTTTTTAGCTATGACTGAAAACTCAAATAATCCATACATGGACAGTGAACAATGGTGATGACATACATGTCCATACTAGAAGAGAACCCACAGCCTCCGTGGGAGATTTTTAAAATTATAGTGCTGCGATTTATGGTGAAAGTGCACACCTCAATGTTGATGTTTTGGTTATTAAACTTAACATTACTCAAAGAAAGCATGTTTTGAATGCATCATGCTGTCAAACATATAATTCAGATCAAGCACCCTTGCGATCATTCAATTATTATCGCCTTTTTTAGAGTAATATCAAAGTAATAAGCTGTTTTTGGCTTTATGTAAATAGAAACACAGATCCATATGCAACAGTATTGTGTGCCAAATTTCAGATGGATCCATTCAGTAGTTTTCGAGTCCATAAGCTATTGCGGGTTTTGTTGTAGATTTATAATATAGATATGTGTACATGTATTACCAATTTCTTTGCCTATGCCCATTTGTAATTTTGTTCACAGTTCATGTGGTAATGCATACCTCAGATCCTTTCATCACTTTACTGACTTGTAAAGTTGTAAATAGATGCAAAAAATGTATAAGTGTAAATATTTTTTCAGTTCTTAAAGAATACTTGACAGATGATGACATGTTACTCTAGATGTTTCAGAGGCTAGTAACCATGGTCAAAATCAGCGTTTCAGAAATTGACCTCTTTATGGTACATGATACTGAGTTCACAGAGAGAAAATTTTATACTAGAACATGAAACTTCAACTTAAAATAAATTTTATCTTACATGTAATTTACCAGTTAGAGGTCAAGCTAAAGGTGACAAGATAAGGATTCCTCAGATAAAAAATTTCAGACATAATTATGATAAAACCATTTCACCAAATTTAAGATGAGTGAAATAAAAATGAATCTGATTTCAGTTTCTTGAAATGCCTCAAGGCCAGTCAAAATAAGATGTAAGTCGCTAGGCTAGAACCGAAAAATCGGGCTTTGAATGGGATGAGGGGGGTCAGACATCAGATTTTTTTTATTGTAGAAATCGAAAGTGCATTCATCTCTGAACATGATAGCATCGGTCTAACCCTTGATTTATAAATATTTGCTCATTAAAATCGGGTTTTAATGGGAGGAAAGTATATTCATTTATGTGTTACACCACTGATTTAAACTCGATTTTCTTGGAATTTCAGTCACTGCTGTAGGGTTCCAGCTTGTCTCTTTAAACTGCAATATCTTTGGCTAGAATAAGGCTAGCTCAAGCTTTTTGCATCATCTGAAAGGGTATGAAATAAGCTTTCACATAATACCAAAAACCACATATGGTGAAAAATTGACATGCGTCTCATTTTGACTGGCTGCAAGACAAATGTTCAACTTTAGGTACAAACTAATATGATGAAAATTAATAATCACCACAGTCCCTTGATGTGCAGCGATGAATTTTAACACAGAATATCAGCTGGGCTATTACATGTGTTTGTTTTTTATATTTACATGTAATGTTGAAAATATGTTAAATATTCTGGGAGAATGAAGAAACAGAATGCAGTTTATTTATGTAGCCTGCTTGATCAAGGAAGGAACAGCAAATTTACAGTTTGCTTTATTTATCTTTTATTCAGTTCAGCAGTCACATTCTAATAATCAATCATAATTCAAAGTACATGTATTCTACAATGTCACATTCCAGCCACATATACACACTTATGTCCACATAAATAAATTTTCTACAAAAAAACCCGAAAAATTCACATGACAGTGAGGTCAATGAATCTGTTGAATAGCCTTACTATCTTTGTAAGTCAGAGTGAACATTTCACACTGAATTTTACTGAGAACTGAAAATAGTAAAAACCACAGAATTCCATGTGACAGATAGTCACGGCTAGATTAATGAATGCATTGAACAGTCTTACTGTCTTTCATGTGAAGGTATGCTTTTCGTGAAGAGTTTCAGTTAAAAAGTTAAGATATAGTTATAATAATAAGAGAATTATAGTTTTTTTTCCTGCTAGATAAATAACGTTATCCCATCAATGTTTTCAATAGCAGCTTAGGAAATAACTGACAAATTTTATTCTTTTGTGCATTTGTTTATACATGAATTCATATTTTTGCTCAGTGGTATTCTGATTCTGAGAATAAGATCAATGACAGATGAAATTGGGTCCTCAATGAACTTAAACAAAAATCTTATATTTGGAAAAAATAATGATCATATACATATATATGTAATTAGCTGCATGTCGCAGTTTCAATGGAAGCCCGTTCATCATTCAAACGTTGTCTCAAGCAAACACACTATTTGTGTAACAAATAATTGGAATTTTTATCTGATGCTCCTCTTTCTTTTTTATCTATTCATTACTGAATTACACATATCCACGATATAAGAAATTTCACATTATTCTTGGTAGATGAACACAACAATTCCAGATACATGTAGTATTGTAAATCACTATGACACATAAACTTCAAGACCACTCCAGCTCTTTCACAAAGTTGTCCTTAACAAATGGAACTTGAATTTTCTTTGGAACATCCTGTCCCTTAGCTTTCATTTCTTGTTTCAGCACCATTTCCAGTAACGGTGGACAATCAATGTGATCTGTCACAGGCAGTTTGTCCACATCAAAAACATCAGCACTTTTACAGAATTCCTCTTGTTGTTCTTTTGGCACAAGTCTCCAGTTAAATTGGTGGCCTGTTGCAATTTCAGTCAGTCCTTTCTCCTTTCCTCGAAACACATACACGCCCCATGCCTGACCTTTACAGTACTCCTGAGGAGAATCAAAAACAAGTGATATCATCTTATTACTGCAAAAGGTACAAAACAAGAAAGCAGATATAATCACTGAATAAAAACAGGCACCATCAATAAATGTAACAATGAAAAGTACAATACATGTATAGTTCTGCCTTCAGAGTGAGATGGAATTTGAAATGAAGTCACTGCACTTCATCTGGCTTCCTGTAGCACAGAACATGACACAGTATTTCAGCTTAACATAAGAGTACTAGTAGGTCTACATGTTAAGCAATGAATCTGAAAATACAAGTCATCAGTAACATTATCTTTATGTTACGATGCATTCATCTGCTCTAACCAATTTCAGCATTTTGATATTCATGATACTAAGTAAAATATAGTGGATCCACTTATATCTTAATATCAGTTGAAACGGTCCATATCTAAACCTATATTATACTCATCCAAATATTTTTCAGAAAACATTCTCAATTTAACAGTTCATAAGGGAGGATAGTAACAACAACCACATGAACTGCACCAGACTTGGTTTGATAAGATATAAATTAGTCAAGAAGAAACAAAACCTGTTCCCATTTCTTCATTTTGCTTGCTCCACCTGTCACAAGGAGAATGTACTGTAAAATTCCATATAAAAGGGGAAAGAAACTTCTTTCACCATCTATATTTTGATGCAGAAAAGTTTCCTAAAACACAATGTGACATGAGCATACTAAAGAGATGCTCTTATTCTTTGAAACCTGCATTTTATATATACATGTGATGTAATGCTAGCAAAGCAGCTTACATGAAATGACTGGCTGTCAGAAGTGTTTTAGTATTCAGAGTCACTCTCTGTCACATTATATATTTGACACAATGTAACTCTGTCATGGCTCCTATTAGTCCTGTGCAAAATGTTAGAGAGGTTAAGTCCATTTCAGTCTCATGATAGATATACTATTATTATGTCTGCTTTATCTGCCCTGAGATTCCCAATGAGTTCAAAACAGTCAAAGGAGATAGCTCCAGATGAATGATGACAGTTTCCTCTCTTCTTGCTAGCCTGACTCGTCTGAAATAGGTATACAAAGGCTGCATCAAGGCATAGATAAATGGATGGAAGTGATAACGAAATGATGGGTGACTTTGCAAACCCATAAGCGGACTTGAGATTTTATTTATTTTTTTCTTAAACCTTTCATTCCTAAGGCGGCAATACACATTCAGTTTTTCAGTTTTTTTTCTACATTCTAATGGTACAGTCTGGGTTTGCACCTTTCAGACTATGGATGTAGGTGGAAATTAACTGTATTCTCGCAAAATCAAGAACTGAGCACATCAGGCAATGCCTGATATTTTTTGCGCAGTTCTGCTCCCCAAAGCTGAATATGACTCCGAAGTGTTGGCTTCCTCTGAAGTTCACTTCAGGTAGAGAATAAATACAGTGAATCTACTACAGTGGTCTTCGCCTAAGAACCCTCTGCCTAAGTTACTAAGAGCCCGGTCTGCCTCAGAACCCACCCCTGCTGTGAAACGGAATTTATTCTCTATAATTTACCCAAAAACCCGCTCCCAAATAAAACATCTAAGGACCCAGTGTAGGCCAAGACACACGAGTCCTTATGGTGTAATTTCACATCATGCTGTCTAACTGACAGGAACGCGCAGTACTACATGTGCAGCAACATTTGGGACAAGGGTATCATCAGGGAGTGAACATGTAGACGAAGGAGTGAAAGCAATGGTTGATGTATGACTGCATAATCAGGCAACATTGTGAACAAGATCTAATCCGCAAGCATTTCTTTCTTTGACAATACGTGGAGCAGCAGTTGTGATAAGGAGAAATAAGTTTAGCCTCCTGACTGGTCAACTGTTTTACTACTTCATTAAGTCTATAAACACTTCAATCACTTGTGTGATTATTTGTGTGTAGAGTACATTCAACAATGCTATGTGAAAACTCACTCAACATTTACATGTTGGGCAGTGTTGATATAATTATAGACTAAGAAAGATCAGAAATTGTTAGATCTAATTACAACAAACGTCCAGGGAAAAAGGCTGTGCTGATTCGCATAGATAATTCTTTAGCTAATGGTAATGATCAACTAATCATAGTAGTGAAGACAATCTGTGATCAGAGAGGGTGTGTAACTTTTCAATCTGCCTAAGAACCTGTCTGCCAAAGAGCCCATTTTTTTTGTCTCCCTTCGACCGGGTTCTTTTGTGGAGACCACTGTATTATGTAAATAATAGCTCAACTAAAAACAAATACATGTAACTTAGAAATTTGAATCAGCATGTCGAAATTGGGGTGGGCCTCGCAAACACATCTTGATTTGATGCTTTTCAAAAAAGATAATTTTTATTTAAAAACCATCACTGAACTCGAAAGAACAGACCGATGAACTCAGTCACCTGATATTTACATGAGCGACTACTGATCACAGCCACCACACCTCCCTGAGTATTTCGCACCTCTGCCGGCATGCACAGGCAGCGATATCTCCTCACACCACCGATTTTCTCTCCACTCCTGATCCGACATATAAGCCAGTAATTTCTCCACAAACATCAGTCGAAAGTCTGACGAGGGCGTGGGACGCCAAAATTTTGCATGTGACAATAAAATCCAACAGTGAAATGCTTTCGCAAAAGAATCCTCTCTTCATTTCTTATACAATTTTAATGTATTCCTACCCTTACTTATCGATTTAGAATTACATACATGTATATGCCTCGCAGCCAGTCACAATGACACGTATGTCGATTTTTCACCATATGTGGTTTTGATATCATGTGAAAGTTTATTTCATCCCTTTTCCAGAGGTGAAAAAAGTTCTGAGCTAGTTTTGTTCTAGCCAGAGATATTGCAGTTTAAAGAGGCAAGGAGAGATCCCCCTGCAATGATCGAAAATCGAGTTGAAATAAACGGTTGAACGTATAAATCTACATGCCTACCTCGCAAAAACCGAATTATAATGTTTAAGCAATATTTATAATTTGAGGGTAAGACCGATTTTGCCCTGTTAAGAAATGAATGTACTTTCGATTTCTGCAATTAAAAAAATCCAACGTTGGAACCCCCTCATCACATTCAAAGCCCGATTTCTCGGTTCTAGCCCACTGACGTTCTCTCATTTCGACTGACAGTGAGACATATACATGTATAAAAGCCCTATTAATAGGTCACTATGTCAGATATTATTCTAGATAGTGCTTGGGGAAAAATGCAGGTTGTGTACTTCAAATCTTCATAGTTTCTGTAACCAGGAAACATGGAGTTGCGGTATGTGGACATCACTTTTTTCATCACTGTATTCATTCTCTCTATGAAGTCTTACATTAGGGCAATTCCAGCGTTACGGACGTCACTTTCAGAGCACTTTTTGGGCCTGTTTTACATCACAGCTTCTTTTAATAT
>JBCAUA010289634.1:0-19660 GCA_038406235.1 Peronia verruculata | reverse complement strand
CCCCCCCCCTCCCCCCCCCCCCCCCCCCCCCCCCCCCCCCCCCCCCCCCCCCCCCCCCCCCCCCCCCCCCCCCCACCTCTATTATTTTATTCATGTGTCATCATGATACCAGGTAACCATGTTCCAGTCAATTCCATAGTCAGTGCCACAACAAGACACCAAATATACATTTCATTTGACAAATTTCAGTCTTGTTCTTTGTTTTCTTTTCCAACAGAATGCAGAATGAGAGTGTTTTCTCAGTGTTGGTGTTAACTGTTCATGCCTTCTGTTTGCAGTACAGTCGAGTCCACACAAACTTAACACTGATAATCCAAATTTTTGATATTTCAAATAAAAACGAAACAGTTGATTTTTTTCCCCTCTTTGTGCCCATTAAATGAGTCTCGCAATGATTCAAAGCCATCGCCGCAAGTTTCCTTTAAATTGAACCCGTCAACGCTGCCCCAAAGGTAAACATTAGCTTTTGTTCTCTCCATGTGGTTGCCACCCAAAGCGGAAAACAAAGGAGGGAAGCTGTGCCGGAGCAATCCATCGATAATTAAGTATCCTTGCCGAGCTTTACAGTACACTAGGTAGATATAGTCAGACGTGTGTACAATACTAGGCTACAGTATTATGATACTTTGTGTGTAGGCACCCTATAAGGCGTTGCACCTGTGTTACAATCACTGTCTACTTAGTTCTAGCACCATAACCGTTATATATGTAGGTCAAGTCAGTTTCTACATTGTACTCACTCTTTCGCCTGTGGTTGACTAGCTTTATTTTACAGACTAGATCTAGATCTAACCTGCTGAAGAAAAGGAAGACAACTATCTTTCCATTGAGTCGAAAATGGAAATGCTGCAGGAAATAGACAGAGGTGTGATGTCCAAGAAGGCCATATCTGAGAAGTATGGTACATGTATTTCCCAAATACACAGACTATGCTATTAAAAAATATGGAACATGTGGAAAAAGCGCCAGCCTCCTCTTTTTTTTTTTTTTTTTGCCCCGTAGGTCATCTGACAATTGTTTCTCTTGTTTTTAAAAAAAAAAAAAAAATGGAAGACAAACTCTCATAAATCGAACCCATTAGTATATATAAGTATGATCCCGGCAAATTCGATTTAAGCGGACACTTGACTGTATTTATATTATAATGGAACTGTAGTTATATATTTATAATGGATGTGTAGAATCTGCATTTGATTCAATGATATAACTTCTAAAGGCAAATACAAAACATTGATTTCATTATTGAACTACTTTCGCACAGATTTTGGCAGACAATTACATGTATGAATAACAGAACATCATCACAACTCAATCGCGTAAAGCCTTGACAGAAGACATTATTTAACAGTTTATTGAAATATAATACATGTAAATTGAGGTTCTAAAGAGTAACAGAAACAATGGTGGTTGCTTAACCATATTCTGATGGTAAAATAAGGCATCCATTATGTAGTGAATTATATCACATTAAAGACTGGATAATAACAGTCTTTATAAAAAAAAGAAAGTAAATGTACATAAAAAGTGCATGCATATTAATTATTATGCAGACTCGGGAATCAATACAGTATAGAACCTCTGTTACAATGGGGGGGGGCCTCTGCCGGACTGTCACTATTTGCAGCTGCTCATGACACATTGTTTTTATGGACATGACATCTGGTAACCACTGGACCAAAAGTTCACTTAGCTACAAACTTGCTGGGATGCTTACAGATCTGAAAATAAGGTTTTGGGACTAAAGTATCAAAAATGGGGTTTTACTATTTTTACACACTCTTCTCATATCATAAACATAATGAACAGGGCCAAAAACATGCTGTATGCCCCAAAACGGCACTAACACCACCCTGCTAAATGACAGAATAGAGAGATTGTGAAAATTCAACTGCGATTTTCTCAACATGTATGATTTCTTCACTTTTTTTCCCAAAGGCTTTTTTATTTCTCAACCAATTGCTTTCAAATTTAAAAAATATAAATTCTCCATAGCATGTATTTTGATAAAATGCATTGCTTTTTCTCAATATCTTTTCCCTTTCTGAAGGAAAATTGGATATTTGGTGGAAAATTGCAAAAAATTTACGTCAACATACACATTTCAAAAATTTATTAAAAAAATATTTTTTGACACATAAACAAAAAACAAATGCATTTTATCCTTAAGATAGGATTATATTATTCATGTGCAAACTTTCACACAGTTCTATTCAATACTCTAGGAGCCTTAGGCTTTTGAAAATAGCTAATTTTCAAAACAAAAAATCCAATATGGCGGCGCTGTCATGGCAACCAGCTGCAAAACAAAACTTTTTTCCACACTTTTCCTCTAATTTGGACATGCTGAGTCTGAATTTGAAGCTTAAAAAATCTCCAGTCCAAGCATTCGAAAAAATCACTCTCAGGACCTGCACCCCCCCTTAAGACAGAATAAAGAATCTGTGAGCTAAAAGGTTGAACAGAAGAAGTAATGGTATTAGAGTTGCTGTTTATCGTTATATTTCATTGCACCACTGTTATTATTAACTCTAAGACTGCTGATACAAAAACTACTAGAATGATGGGAAATGCATTGCATAGTTAGTTACCTGATTAGGTGTTCACTCATGAGAGTTTAGTGATCTCTGATTAGACTGAGTGAAATTGAAAGTCAGAGCTTTTAAAGATATATATCAGAAGAGAACCCATGGACCCTGTGGGAAATTTTTTTTTGTTTTTGTTTTTGAAATTATAGCCCTGAGAATTAAAGTGCGCACCTCGATGCTGATATTTTGGTTGATGAGACTGAATGTTACTCAAAGAAAATGTGTTTTGAACATGTCATACTATCGAACGTACAATTCGGATCAAGCACCCTCGCAAATTTATTATTCAGTTATTACTGCATGTGTAGAATGTCGTCCAAGATAATAAGCTTTTTTCAGGTTTATATACATAGAACACAGCCATATGCAGCAATGTTATGTGCCAAATTTCAGATTGATCCATTCAGCAGTTTTTGAGTCCATAAGCCTATTGCGGGTTTTCTTGCAATTTCATAATATAGATGTAGCCTATATAAGTATATAACACTTAAGAATATTGTGATCTATTGCTCTAGTTATATCACTCTTAGCCCTTTGATTGCTAAGGCAGAAACCATTTATTTGAAGGGAATTGTTCTTTTCATTGTCAGTGTGGCCAGTTTGATGGTCACTATTGAAACAGAATGAATTTGCAAGTTTGAAGTTGGACAGAATCATTTTGTCAGAATTACCGTTCATCTTTGCTTCTTGTTCTGCATATAATCTTTAATCCAGTTGACTGACAGGACAACTACAGCTACTTAAATAATAGGAAATGTGCTTTTTATTGTTTATTGGCCAATTTGATGGTTTGCTGCCAATTACAGAATGAATTGGAAAGTTTATAAGTTGGACAAAAAAATTGTTTCACAACTAGGTGAAATGCCTCAGACATCAAAGGAATCTTCACTGAAGAGTTGGTTGTAATGGGTGTGAATATTTTGACATCGAAGATTGGTGGCTAAATCATTAGTGCCCCAGAGTGGGGTGATTTCATTTCCCTTCCCAATTTCTACACAGTGAAAAAGGTGTTGTCTAGTTCTTTTCACCTGGTTATATGGCAATTACATCAAAGTTGCCTCATTTTAATAATTTTTTTTTATCTGATTGTGCCATCTTTAATTCTCTGATCGGCTGGGCAGTAATAGGATGTTAAGAAATAATTTAGTGAATAAAGCTGCCAGCAGTAGGTTTTGCTCAGGGAATAAATAAAGTCTCTGTGGAGACACAGGTGTTTTGCCCTCAGCAGGAAGCATGAATTGCATTGTTATCCCTCTGAGTATTGAGATTGCTATCATTCATTGGAGACACAATCTTGAAAATTTGTGTAAGGTCTTTACCGCATGCAGCTAACAAAATTGATTGTTTGGTATGATGACCACAGCCAGAGTTAACACAGCTTGAAATAGAATTTGTGAGCAGTGATTCTGGCAAAAAAAAAAAGCTGAGCTAAATTTGTTTGAAAAATTGTGACTACATCTGATGTTTTTGTTTTTGTATTTTATTTGTTGGGAAAATTTGTTACACTTCCTGAAGAAAGCTTTAAGTTGGATTGTAACTATAATAGGTTAGTAACGACAGTTTCACAAAGATAACAAATGATATCTTTATATAAAATGCATTTGCTGGGTATGCAGACATAAAGATCACAGAATAAATGAAATTGACTTCTGGTGTTAATGTTTATCATTAGCGAGCATAGTAGCCAATTTGCTCACATTTTAAAACTGGAGAAGCAAAAATAAACAGTAGTAATCTTAATCATAATGAAAAATAATAACTTGTCCTATGTTGGATCATATTTATAAGATAGTGTCTTCAATACATTGTTATGTTATAGTTGAGAATCACCAGTTGCCACCATTTATTATTACATTGATGAAAAGAAACATGTTGCATGAAGTTTATGTTAATAAAGCCCTAGATGCTTCCACTAATAAACTAAGTTGTCTATGTGTTGTAAAGTTTGATATAACTCTGGTGATAGTTGCCATACAGCTCATTGTTTGCTTCAGGTGTGATATCAGGATAAGCCTTACTTTACTGTCACTCAACTTATCATGCAAAATGCTGGACGATGTGCTTCAGGGAAGGGGATATTGGGCTTTAAGGTTGCAATATAAAATGTGATAGATTTGTACTGATGATGTGCATGCTATCTAAGCTTAGTCATAACCCTCACATTAACAAGATATATGGAGGCATTCTCATCTCACCCCACAAGGGCATCTTTGAAGATGAAGCCACTAACCTTCTCAAACTTTGTCTTCCATCCATTTTTAATGAAGAATAAGCAAATCTTTTTCCTGTCCATTCTCTGATGTTACTTTGTTATCTCTTTCTCTCTCTCTCTTTTTTTTTTTTTAATGTGTGGCTGTTTCTGACCGCATCTTATAAGATGGTTCTCTCAAGGCCTGAGACAATCAGGACATATGACTCTACCATCTCAGTATTAGCTTTCTGCCAAAATAAGTAGATTTTTTTGAGGTCTTTTAATGTGAAGAAAAAAAAAACAGTGTAATGAAATAAAGATGTATGTGATGTAATAGAATTGCTCATCTTTAATAGCATGTGGTAAAATTCTTTCAGTGACAGATTATATGTTTTATTCTCATGACAGAATTGGTTTAATCTTTCTTGTTTTATGTCAAGGGATGAATTATGTGACATAACAATTTTTTTTTTTTTTTACATTAGCTGACATGACTAAGAATTATTAAAGGTGAACTGGAAACCAGTGTTAGTATGATGTGCTCACATCCTAGCTGTCTGATGTGCCTGAGTAGTTTTGGTATAAACCTGAGATAAATCAACATGAGACAGTAAAACAGGAATCATCAAATTGTTATACAATCAATTTTTAAAAGGGAACTTGTGCTTTGACTGAGGGCAACATTTTAGGGATGCCATATCTTTAACAAACATCAACAAGGACAATTTTGTTGATGAAATTTAAGTGACAGCTTAATGTCCAAGTTTGCCTGCAGATATGCCACAGATCACAGATTTTATTAACAATTAAGTTATCTTTAGATTTGAATTGATTTCATCCCTCAAACATTCAAGTTCCAGAGCCTGGTGAAATGTTGGCTTCTTGGTTTTGATTAATCATTTGTGTCAGCATTTTGATTTAAGTGCATGTATGTGTTAACATGCACCACTTTGTACAGTGGCTGAATATGTACAACAAAACTTTTTTTTAAAAAAATGATAGGAGACAGAGAGAGATGAAAGATGGAAAACTTGTAAATGCTTAGATGCCTCGAGGAGAAAGAATATAAATATTTGTTTTCTTCCAAGCTCATCCTTTCATTATAATCCTCCTCATCTGAGATGCAATAGAATTTGATATGATATAGTGTCTCAATGGAGTAATGTTTTTAATTACTTTTTTTGTTCGAAGTTCTGAATTTGGTTTGCTTTTTCAGTTTGTGTAAGCAAAAAGAATGTGGTTAAAATCTGAACATCAAATTTTATTGGGTGGTTTGAAAAAAACAACCAACCAACCAATAGTGATCTGTTTTCATATGGAAACACAAATTCACAAGAAAAAGACACGAAAAACGTTTTGTAGATCTCTAGATTTTTGCCTTGGAGTTTTAGCTATTGTGAAAAGGATATTAGAAAATAAAATGTTTTGGTCTTAACTCATTTCTAAAGAAACTGAAGTAAAGTTTTTCATGGCAGTACTTTTGGCATGTGGGTTTCAATTTATATCCATATTTCTTGTCACACAATGGGAGTGAAAAGCCATTAGTAATTGATAAATTATAAACATATCATGAATGTGGGTTTGTCTTATTTCTTCAAAGCAATGGTAAGAACTGAAGTATGTAACTGTTACAGTTTTGTTCCTGTTTCAAAATCTTAAATTATATCTTTTGTGTCACTCAGATGAAGAGAAAGGCGAGACAGAAGGCAGATCTTCAGAACCTCCCCCAGACATCGAGGACCAGGGAGAAGTGATGGCTTTGATGGTGCATCGCACAGACAAACTTAAAAATGATTTCCGCATTTTACATCCGGTTGTGAGAGTGCATGTCATCAATGAAGAAACTGGAGAGTATATTCCTAAACAACATCCGTAAGTGTTCGCATTTTGTACTAGTAACTATCTTTTCGGAGTAATTAAGAAAGAAAGATGATTAAATATTTGCAGTAAACCACCTGTAACATTTAAATAAAAAAATCATGTAAGAAATTTTACCGTTGTTAAAGTTCAAAATTCCAAAAATACTTTAACGTTTTGATACACACATTGTGGAGTACTATCTTTTGTTTTATTTTGTTTTGAACAGCTCAAGATTTTCAGTTCTTGAGTCCCTGTTTTTGTCAAAGTGTGAAGATGTCTGATGTATTTGCCATGTAGAATTCAACTCTGTTCACCAGAACAGAACCAAATAATTCATTAATTCTGTTTTAGAGCAACAGATATTTAACATACTTGTAATATCTGTTTGTCAATCTTTTCTCTTTGAAAACCTCAGTATTTCTTTAAATTTTGATTTGCTATAAGTCACTTATTCAGCATCTCAAATATACCTAGGCGATTACAGAATATTTGTCTCGCAGCCTGTCAGAATGAAATACCCTTACAGGTGGCGAAAGTTCTGATCTAGCTTTATTCTCGCCAGACATATTGCCGTTTAAAGAGACAAAAAGGAACCGTCAGCAGTGACTGAAATTCCGAGTAAATCAAGTTTAAATGAATGGTCCAAAGCATAAATCTACATATCTACCCCATAAAAACCCAATTTTAATGAAGAAATATTTATAAACTGAGGATAAGACTGATATTGTCTTGTTCAGAAATAAATGTACTTTCGATTTCTGCAATTGTGTGACCCCCCTCATCATATTCACAACCCAATTTCTTGGTTCTAGCTATGCGACTTACGTCTCATTTTGACTGGCGGTGAGACTTTAATTTGTTGTATGTGTTCACAGGGACAGAGCAGTAACATCATACTTTGAAACTTCCAATGAGGCTGTGAAGACAATTCTTCCTATGATGACTCAACCCTTTGACTTCAAACAGAGGAAGTAAGTAGTGGTAATGACAATGAGCCATTTTTTTCAGCCAACTGGGTTACTTCCCATTGCCATGTTTCTTGTTTTCTGTTGGGGAAGTTTATCATGGCAAAATTGTGCCAGATACAATAAGATATATTTATACGCCATGTTGAAGAGAGGAAAGAGAATGAGGCAGGTGTTAGGAGCAAAGAGAGAGTGAGGAAAGATGTAGCCCTTGGATTGTCAAGGATGGCATCCCATGGGAGACATCCCACTGACAGCGGGCTTTCATCACCTACAGTTGGGAATGGAGAACTGACTTTTATACCCAGGCCCCTGCAAAGAAACCTTTTGCTATGTACAAGAGATGTAACATAAACATTGTAAAGAAGGGGGGAAAAAATCATTTTTCCCTGTTTGATGCTAAAAAATATGAAAAAAAAAATTATCACAATGTGGAAAAAGAAAAATGTTCATTACGTGGTGTAATTTTCAGAATGTTCTCTTACTTTTGTTCTAAATGGCAAGAAAAAAGGTGATTTTTGTTCATCTTTCCTATGCTTGTTTAAAATCTCTTGGACCTGGCAAGGGGGAAGTAATTTGGCTGATGGTCAAAAATGGTTCTTTGATTGTTAATGTTCATCTATTCCTTCTCTTGTCTGGTAGATAAATAAACTTTTATGCTAACTTTTATGATATGTAGAACAGTAATAAATATTCAAAGACATGACGGCCTCTAGTCTGTTGTAAAACGGTGGAAACTGAAATTGTACCATTATATCACAAGATTGATATGCCTTGCAAAATTGTATTGTGCAGAGCTTTGTGCCATGAACAAGAATATGAGCAAGATTGAAACAAAAGGATGGGCAGTTAATGTAAAAGAATGGAATGGTCTGCCTCTGACCACACACCGAGATTGCAGAAAAAAGGGAGAGATGGGAGGAAGCTTGTCAGAATGTCATCAGTGCTGTCCCATAGCCCCTTCCTTCTATTCCCCCCTCCTCCCAGTTATGAAAGATGAAATATGAATTAATTAAATGATGAAATAGTTAGAAAAATGCAGCTTAGAATGACCTTTGATAATTTTATGTTGAGTTTACAGGGTGTTCTTTGGCATGTAATGACAATAGTGATATTTGAGCTTTTGCTGCCAGTGGTTCCCAACGTTTTTGCACTCATGACTCCTTACCCAAAAACTTTAAAACCCTTGTGACTCCCTACCGATCAGCAGCTTGATCTACATTTCGTTTTCTGTGACTGCACTTGTATTTATACATACACATTCACACAGGCACATTTACTCATAACCATTCATACAGACACCTCCAATGTCATCTTATGACATTAAACCACTGTAAGACACACTTTTTATTTGCACTGAAACAAACAACAAATAACTATGTCTGAGCATATAATATGAAATTGATAAGTTGAAATCAATTTTATCCCAATCTATTTCTGGCAAGGCTGCATGACCCCCCTGTCACGGTTTCACAGTCCCCCTTTTTGAGATCACCACCCACCAGTTGGGAATCCTGTGTTCTAGATATATGACCCTGTGCTACACTGAGTTAAGGATGAATGATAGTGTTATGAAGATTAGAAATCATAAATGAAATGCCGTTTTTTTTTTTTTAAATGATGTTCTGAACTTTGCATTACTTTTTCTTCTCAGAGGAGCAACAGCCATTACAGAATGGATTTATTTTTTGTGGGCATAAAATCTTATTTTGTAAATACATGAACATGCCCGTATGTGCCCAAATGTGCAAACACTTGTATTCTGTCTCTGTCGTATATATCTGTCTTTCTCTAACACTCTCAGTCTTTCTCTTTATTTCTTATATACCTTGGGCACTCAAATAAATGAATCACATATTGATGGGAAAGAAAAAAAAAAAGAGTTGCGTTGCTTAGAATTTCATAACTTATTTTAGAACAGGTATTTGCTTGATTATAATTGTCTCTGAATTACCAAGTTTTATACATGTATATGTTTTTTGTTTCATTCTTTTTTCCTGGATGCAGGTCGACCATTCCTGTGTGGGAAGATCTGTTAGTTTTCAATGAAAATTTCAACTATTTTGTACAACCAAATCCCAAAGTAATACTCCTGTTTGAGGTAAGTCCACCCTGGATTCATAGCATTATTGCTCCCTACATTGCAGGTAGATCACATATGGCTGACCTTTTGTTAAGAGTATAAAATGTATTTCATTTTGTAATAAGTTAACTATGAGCCATTGGTATCTTTTGGGAATTTTAAACCTCATTCTATAGCAAGACAGTTTCTGCCAAGTTAATCAGTTAGATTATTCAGTTTATAGAAGTTTGCTGTTCATTTATGAAGAATTTATTTAATTATATATCTAATTTATAACTAAACTGATGAATTAAAGGCAAACCTTGATCTGTGGATGTCACTTTTTTCCAGCACCTTACCTGTGCTCAGTTTGGCTGGCTTATTAGCCTATTAGCCTATTTGTATATTTTTGTTTTTTCTTAATACTGAATAGTTTTGTATCTGCATTATTTTCAAAATGAAGTGTCTGAGAAATGTTTGAAAGCCATGAAATTTGGGATCACATTCTCATAATTTAGTTCCCTTCACAGTTTGTTGTGTGTTGTTATTGCAACAAACTTATTTATAAGTAATGGTGAACAGGTTTAGTTGCAGGATATCTTATTTAATCCAGGACATGTTTGGAGTTTTGGGAAATGTTGATATACTCTAGTTTTTTTTTTCATTTTTTTGTTTGTTTTTGTGCTCACTTGTTGTATTTTTTATTTGATAATCATGAAGAACCTTTCATTTCTTTCTTTCTTTCCTATTTTGCCAGTTGTTAGATTTTGTCAGCATGAACACGGCTAGTCGTCAGTTCTCAGAACAAAAAGAAGAAGGTGGATGGCACAGGATAGCATGGGCATTTCTTAAGGTAAGTTTGCTTCTAACTTTCTCGTGACAGGTGGATAGCGTCAGTTCTTAAGTATATCATTTTACACTGGACTGAGTATAGTGTAATAGGTTGATCTCACTGCCTGCCAGCATGCCAGGTTTGTGTGGTAATTCTCAGGTCACAATCATCATTTAGCTTCAGGGACTGTCAAAGAAGGAAGAAAAAGTGGAGAAAAGCTTGTTACTTTTAGAAGATGGGAAATTCTTCAGAAAACTTGATCTTTTATTGCAGAATATTGCAATGAGCCATTTGCCTAATTGTTTTCCTTTGCTATTGCTGAGAAAGAAAAAAACTCACTTTTGTCCTCGTTATTTATTTAGTAGTAGTATCGACCACACTATCATATGGAGCAGAGGGGTGGACCATCAAGCAGAAAGACAAAAACAAGATTCATGTTGCCAAAATGTGGTGTTATCAAAGACTTGTAGGTGTTAGCTGGACAGCAAAACACACGAACGAGAGCATACTAAATCAGTTGGGGGTAGGACACAAATTAATGGTTGGAATAGTTAGTTGGAAAAATTAGTTTCCTTGGTCATGTTTGTTTGACACCCGAGATGCTTTCTACTAAAAGATGCTGTTCAAGGAAATATAGGGGTGGGAAAGGAGGAGAGGTCGACCAAGAACAGGATATATGGACAATATGGTGAATGGGATGGGCTTAAACACAATATGCATCTTCAGATGTCTGGAAGATTGCGAGGCATGGAGGAGAACTATGGCGGATGCAGCATAAGCAGTAAATGCCTACAAGGACGATACTGGATAATGTAATAATGTAATGTAACAGTACTTGTGTTATACTTCTTGTACTTGGCAAGGGGAAATAATTTGGTTGAGGGTCAAAATGGTTCATTGCATAAATTATGTGCGAAGATTGCCTTATTAACTTTTCTCTCATCAAAAAATGTGCTTCCTATCAGAGTGAAAATGAGTGTGTTTTCATGAATATCTAATCTTACTCCTGCAGGTGCTGGGTAAAAATGGCAAAGTGAATATTGGCAACAAACTACGGCTGCAGCTGTTTGTACCTCCTAACAAAACTATGAGAGTTCTTGGACAACCAGAGGTGAGAACATAATTTGTATGTTTAATTCATTTCTACTATCAGCAGTATGCCTGTCTTAGTGGAGGCAGTGTTTCTTGACTCTACGTTGAACTGATAGTATAACATGATATTCTCTTCACATGTAACCCCGCGTTCACATTAGAGATCCGTTTTCGTTCTCATTGATGGGGCTTATGAATGAATAAAGTTCATCTTTCTATATCGCCTAGTGGTGCTCACACCTAATCTCATAATCATTCATTTCTGAACATTAATGTTTTACTGCTGCTATGAAATATCTTATGTGGACTCTGTGTGAGCTGTGATCAGGGGTGCATCCAGTGATAATAGACAATAGGAAGAGGGGGGAGAGGTGGGGGTGAAAGAGCTTTCCTGTAGTTGGTACATTCTTTCTGTACATGTGCAATCAGCTGAAGCAGGTTGTCAAATGTGTCTGGTCTCATTCAGATGTATGACACACACGTGTCTTCATCTGATAGAATTTATGGTACCAAATGGTGAAACTTGCTAAGCAAATGTCTTTCTGCATGTATGGGATGCACCCAATACTTTCTCTTTTTTTCCCACTTCATTTTCTTTTTTAATCACAACAAAACAAGAAATTTAGTCTTGACATCCCTACTTGCAGAAGGCGCTTTCGTTAATGAATATGAATGAGCAGTGTGAACACATGCTCATTGGTTAATGCACGATGTCATATGTTCGGGAAACAAACGAATGAAAATGGATTTCTGATGTGAACACGGAGTAAGTGTGAATGTCTTAAATATAGTCTGTGTCTGGTAATGGTGAATGGAATTTTCTTTTGAGGATAAATAAAGTTTGTCTTATTTTATCTTATAACATTCCATCTCATCTCATCATCTCACATCATTTAGTTATTTTATCTTTTTTCATTGTAGCTTCTTTCATTCATTCGAGGTTCCATCTCTAAACAGGTTGGAGGTCATGACACGCCATCATTCTCGGTCTAGTGCAGTCTCACAGCACTCATTCATTGTTCTCCCAGTCGTCTCGTCAATATTCTTGAGCCAGCTTTTTCGTCTTCTGCCTCTTCCTCTTTTCCCTTCGACTTTTTCTTCTGTGGTTTCTTTCTGGATGTTTTCATGCCTTCTTGTATGACAATAGTATGGCAACTTGCTTCTTTTTATTGATTGTTACATACACCAAGTCATCTTGACTTATCAGTAAACCTCTTTAGCCAGTAATGCCTCTTATTGTTAGAAAAGCGAGAATATAAGATCCACTGATTTATATTATACTAGGTGTATCAGTGGTGGAAATCTGGACAGAGAACTCCCTACCCTTCCACTTTGTATGTTACATTGAAGAGCATCACACCACCTCAGGAGGTGTCTGGCGCAACCAGGTCTATGTTTGCAACTCAACAGGTGAGTACAGGAAATTTGTCAGTTGAGGTGTGGTTTCTTCAATATTCACTCTCATATCATAGTGGAAAGTGAATCCGAATCACAACTAATTAGCTTTATCTGCTTATGAATGGTAAAAAGTCATTATGTCTAAAATTCCATTAAATCTCTACAAATGGACATATGAGCATTTGCCATAACGTGGGCAAAATCTTGTGTCACTTACTAAAACCTGTGTCAAAATAACAGTTTTCATTGATGAATCATTTTCAGTTCATACTTTGCACTTGCATTGTGAAACTGGTAGGAAATCAGCAGGAGCTTTTTTGTTAAAAATGTATTGGTCTCTTTACTTTGTTATTGAGACTTGTTGTGCAAAATTTCATGTTTTTCAAGAACAACCTGTGGGTCATTCCGGGCATTAGATGTGACTTGTAGATCAAGATTTTCTTCAGAGACATTGAAAATACATAAAATTTTTATGAAATAATTGGATTTTGTTAAGTTTGAAGCATTCTGTGATTTAAATGATATTGAAGTTGAAAGTCTTGAACGTCACCTGTGTCATATTTGTGTTGTACAATTAAAAAATCAATATCATTTATTACCAACATTTCTAGGCAGCTTGCCTATTTATTTGATTCCTGGTATGTTTTTTGTTTTTGTTACAATTCCCACAGAGAGAGATGCCATTTGCTTTTATTCTGCTTTTGGCATTCATTTCACTTATTGCATATCTCTTCACATATGAAGTAGGAGCTGTAAGTTTCAAATTAAGCATACATAAAAGATTAGCCTTATGAAATCCAAATATTACCAGGCGTTGGAAGGAGAGGGGAACCAAAGTTAACTTAACGATAAATTCTAAATTTTAAACTTTTTTTGTAATCAGTGGAATAAGCATTTGTACACAGATATCTAATATTGAGACATGACTTTAAGATAATTATGTGAAAAGATTTCAGGCAAATATTAATTTCCAGTTGCAGTTACCTAGAACCTGATTTTTTATGTGGTCATAGAATCTTTAGTCAAGTTGGGATGTTCGAGTCTAAGATGATGAGATAGTTAGGAACAAGGGAGATATGAACTGTCTTCCTTAAACTGTACGTGCCTGAGATGTAGGCACATTTACCCTTTTGTTTATATTTTGTCTCAGTTTACCTGCAGTATAAGATATTGCAAGGGACATGAAGATTTGCAGCTTTTTATGTATGGTTGTGTGTATGTGCAAGAGGATGATATGCAAGTGAATGTATGACTAATAATATATTTAACATTATGCTTAATTTTTACAACTTGTGATGATTTTGAACCAGGCTTGTTTTTACATTGTACAAAAAATTTCTGCTCTTGTGGAAAATAAAGTTATCTTATCTATCTTGTTAATATGGCCTGATAGTTTGTAAGTGAAAATGATTTTTCGAAAACTCTTTTTAACATTCATCTTTATTTGACTTTCAGGAATTGGGTCATATGACCTACAAAGACCTGAAGACAATGAACTGGTCAGGCCGGGAAAGGACTCACACCAAAGGTCGCACCTTGACCACTTGGACACGGTTATTGGGTCAGCTATGTCGCGTCCCCAACAGTCTATCTGTCACTCTGACTGCAGGCAAGAAAGGCTGCTTTGTTATCAAGTTTTCCAATGATGGCAGGTGTGTTACTGCACTGGAGAGCATGGCATTTGCTCTTTCAGAAAGTATTTAGACGTGCCTGTTATTCACTTGATCTGTTTAATCCATTCAGACTTGTACCAAAATAAATGACATCAAAATGTGTGGATAAATTTGTAGTAAGCTTATTCTCTCTCATGACTTTTCTATCGGAACTTTGTCTTTTATGTGCAAGTTAAGTAGTGACATACTTCAAACCATTGGGTTGCTTATTTTCCAACGATGAGCCACTGAAAATGAAATTTTTCTTTCATCTTGTTCCCTCATCTGAATATGTGAGGTGACCATTCATTGTTTTTCCCATAACACCAGTAAAATTCTAAGGCAGACGAGATGCTTGTCCAGTGGCCAAAAGGTATCCTCAAGATTTTGAGATTGTATGCTCAATCCAGCGAATCAATCCAAAAGAAAAAGGGAGGGGCAGAGGTCCTATTGAATTGCAGTATTTTCTTTGTCTCTTTACCAATTTATTTTTCCTCTCCATTTCTTCAACAACTTTACAGGAGTTTAGCATGCGCATGCCAAAATGGAACAGATTATCCAATCCTAGTCTATGAGGTGAGTACAGCACATTTATTTACTATACATTCATCAATTCCTATAGTCAGCTGTAGAAACTTTTTCATTGAAATATTCAGGCATTACCATGTAATCTGCAGAAATAGCAACATAGAAATAAAAAAAAACAAATTTACTTATGGTTCTAGAGATATTTGACAAAGTAATTTTCAAATGCTGAAGTTTCAGCAGTAAGGGTCAAGAAACAGTTTGGAAAAAACTTTGTGAGTTAAAAAGAAATCAAGTTTTATGAATTTCAGCCTTCTAGCCCCAATGAACATTGTAGGGATGAGTATCACAGAATACCTCCACAGGGGCGGGGGAGATGTTGTGGTTTCATGGTGTGTCTTTCACACCCTCAGTCCAGGTGTTTGTCTTGCCTTGAAGCTGACCTGCGTCATGTTGTATGTAAGCCTGCTGTGCTAATTGGTGAAGCCCTGCATTCTCATCGCATGTTCAGACCAGTGGATTTCAGCACCGTAGATATTATAATCACCCAGCAACAATTATACTAAAGATTAAAAGATTTGATGCTCACATGTATGTGATTTTTTTTTTTATTGCCTATGTAGATTCCTTCAGGAACATTGAAAGGTCAGTTCCAGGGTCACTTTGGCATTGTCTACAGCCTGAGCTGGAACAGAAGTGACACACAACTGTTGTCTGCCTCCAATGATGGCACAGCCAGGTTTGTCTTTGACAATTTATACTTCTATTTTCTTTTTTTTTATACAAACTAGAGAGCCCAAATCCTTGGTGGGGGATTTTTCTTCTTGTCAAACATAGGTCAAACTAAACTGATACTGCCCTGTTACTTAAAGTATATGGCAGACATGCTCACCTGAATGTTGGTATTTTGGATGATTAAACTGAATGTTAGTTAAAGAAAACTTGTTTGGTGTTTTGAACACATCATTCTGTCGAATGTAGAATTTGGACCAAACAGCCTCACAATTTAACAATTCAATTATTATCACCTTTTTAGAATAACATCAAACATAGTCTTATGTGAGTAAGAACACAGATCTTTGTGCAACAGTGGTGTGTGCCAAATTTCAAATGGATACATTCAGTAGTTTTTGATTCGGTAAGCCTTTTAGTGGTTTTTGCTGTAGATTTATAGTAAAGATCGTTTTCTTTCTTTATCCTTACTAATGTTCTGCTCTTGATGATATTAATTGGTTTGGCTTTAAATGATTATTGTGCCAATTGGTGTCTTATGTCAAATGCACGTAAAATGCATTTGTATTTGTAAGAAAGAGGTTCCTATATATCTATAAATAAATTTTATGCTCATTTGGAATTATATTTGAATTTTTTTATTTTTTTTTTTTTTTACATCTTTCATGAACATGTATTTTGTTTTAGGCATGAGGTTATTTGATGTCTTGAACTAGATTTGTCGCTTGGGGATGAAACATTAGAGCTGGTGACGATTTAGGTATCATAGCTGATGCTGTAAAGTTTGTGAAAAGAAATGCAAAGCTTATAGTCTGACTTAGATCTGCTTTAATTAGATTGCATTCATTATAATCAAATTTTGATAGACACACATGCCTTCTTGATCTATGAAATGTCAGTATGTGATTATATGATTTTTCCTGAAGTTGCCTACAGAAACATAGTTTTACAGGATTGATATGTATTTTCTACTGTGACATTGCACTTGCCCAACTGAAATTTTGAATTTATTAATTTTGCTGAATCATTTTGAAGCCATAGATCTACGCAAAGCTGAAATTTGAACTAGATTTTGTTTTCAGAGCCTTGAATTGTTTTGAAATAATTTTCTGCGCTTAAGAATAAGATGTCAAGTCAGTTAATTGTAATGTTGATGTGAAACTCAGTTACCTAATGATAACATTGCAGAATCTGGGACCTTCAAAAACTTGGTGAGAATCAGATCCGCTTGCTTCCACATCCTGGCTTTGTGTACACAGCTGAGTTCCACCCTCGTGTGGACAGCATTGTCGTAAGTGGTGGTTACGATGAAGTCGTAAGAGTATGGGATATCAGCATTCCGGAGGATTACAATGTGGTAAGTGCCATAGGAATTTCATGGTCTCAATATATGCCAGTTTTGCATGTCATGTGGGAGAAGAAATGGTTTTAATTGATTGACATCTTTGAATGGCACAGTGCAATAAATCTGCTTTTATGGCTTTCACGAATGCCTTATCACAGTTTCCGTCAAGTACATACAGTGGAACCCCTCGATAATGAGCCCCTCAAGAACGACCTCCCCTCTATTGCAACTTTTTTCTCAGTGATGGATATATGTTTCTATGTAAAGTGCCCCGGAATAGCGACTTCCCCTCAAACGTGACTTACGACCTCTGGTTTTGCACTGTTTATAAACAAAATCCCCCAGTATTACGACCTTTGCTAGGCAGTCTATCCTGCACGAGCATCAGCCCCACGAAACCGAAAGCCCAAGAGGAAGGTCTCCCTCCACTCTTAGTACTAATCTAGTACTACTAGCAGTAGGCTGAAGATAATGCCATGTGTTCGCCAGTGCACAGGACGCGCTGTCTAAAAAGCTCGCATTCGGATATTTTATACTTAACTAGTTTTCCTGCATTTTGGCATCATTCAGAATGCCACCAGAGTATAGTTTTCAATCATAGTCCAGCAAGAAAACTGTGTTCTCCCGTCTGTTGCTATGGGCAGCAGTCCTACCTGTTGCCGTTGCTAAGGCCTCTGTGCGCCAACAGTACATGATGTAGCCTAGTCCGGACATGTAGTGTTATGTGTTTCACCCTTCCCGTCCCGCCTTCACGATTAAAGGTCGTTCATGTGTGCCTGTCATTGATAATAACTGAACACATAACACAATAGTGTTATGTTATTTCTTGACCTGAGTTGTGGACAGCTGAGACCACCACTACTGAGGTTGAAAAGCTTATATAAACCATAACCGTCACTGATGATCTGATTAGTGATCATCGCTTGGTCGACGATTGCTCGTGTCGTTCCTTTCCGCATGTTGCCGACCACGATCTAAATGATGTAGATCTGGATCTAGATTAATTCTGGGATCTTCCTCTCTAAAGTCTGGGCGGATGCCGACGACCTGCTCAGCTTACGAATACGTCTTTACGCGTACATCATTGGACAGAAGACGACGGTCTGCCCATAACTACACTGAGTTTGCTCAGGGGACATAACATGTCAGAACCTATTACCCTGAATTACGACCTCCCTCTAATGCGACTTGATTGTGCCTACATTTTGCCAGGTCGTAATTAAGGGGTTCCACTGTAGTCAGATTTAAAGCAAACGTTCATGTTAGACACATGCTAATATGAAAAATAATTATGCTGTTTGTTTAAACCATTAGAAAATATGTAAAGGGGAAAATGTTTAGAGGTATCTCATACCTGTGAACAATAGAATGGACTCATCCATATAATGAAAAAAAAATTTTTCTCTTTCAACTTAGTTTGCTTCAAGAACACAAAAATGATATTGGAGAAGAATCACATTTCTAGCGAGATCTTAAACATAAAACTTACTAAATATAATTTTCATTGCAAGAATATTTCTTGGACTCAAGGCAAATGAGTCGGAAGTTGTGCCGAGCGAATTTGAGCTACAACTGTTTTTAACTATTTTCCAACTCAGATACCAAATTTACCTTTTTTTTTTTCAGGTTAAAAAAGGGCAAATTTTCATCCTGTGACAAAAGAAAAGCGTCGGTATCTGAGTCAGGAAATAGTTAAGAATGATCATAGATAGAAATCGCTTGGCACAACACCTGATTCATTTGCTCTGGGCGCAAGACATATGATCTAAATCTAAAATGTTATAGCAAAATGATTCAGTCCATGCTATCTGTAATATGATGAATAATTATATTCCCAAAATACACATACTTTCGTAGGATCCACCATGAGCTTGGGCATCAGTAAGCTCAGAGGGGACAGTGCTCAGATGGTTACGTCTCCAGTTTAACAGTTATAACTTGAGCTGTCCAGTTTATAATTTATGTGAAACAATTTGAAACTTAAGTTGTCCGGTTGAGAGCTTACATGGCATAGTTTGAAACTTAAGCTGTCCAATTTATAGCTTTGCATACCTAAAGTTGTGCAGTATAAAACTTAAACTGTCCAGTTTATAGCTCAAGCTGTCTGGTTTGTGATGTAAGAAGGGATATAATTTTCACAACTAATTCTGTCCAATTTTTTCACCTCAGTTGCAGCAAGAGATGGAGGAGCACCATGGCCACATCAACAGTGTGTGTTTTGACCATGATGATGGACAGAAGATGTACTCAGCAGACAGTGTGGGAACAATTCTCATCTGGAATGTATATGTGTCTGAGCAAGCATCCAGGAAACGTAAGTTCTAGTAATCTTCATTTTTCCTTTTATTTTAATCAGGAGGAGGGGCCTGCAGTTATGCTTCTCAAGGAATGGAATTTTCTGGATTTAAGCAATGTATATAT
>JBCAUA010289525.1:0-19661 GCA_038406235.1 Peronia verruculata | reverse complement strand
TACTTTGGGAGAGAACAGATTTTCATTCCCTCGCCTACATACCAGCTACTTTGGGAGAGAACAGATTTTCATTCCCTCGCCTACATACCAGCTACTTTGGGAGAGAACAGATTTTCATTCCCTCGCCTACATACCAGCTACTTTGGGAGAGAACAGATTTTCATTCCCTCGCCTACATACCAGCTACTTTGGGAGAGAACAGATTTTCATTCCCTGGCGTACATACCAGCTTCTCAGAGAGAACAGATTTTCATTCCCTGGCCTACATACCAGCTTCTCAGAGAGGACAGATTTTCATTCCCTGGCATACATACCAGCTACTCAGAACAGATTGTCATTTCCTGGCCTACATATCAGCTACTCAGAGAACAGATTTTCATTTCCTCACCTGCATACCAGCTACTCAGAGGGAGAACAGATTTTCATTTCCTGGCCTACATACCAGCTACTCAGAGAGAGAACAGATTTTCATTCCCTGGCCTACATACCAGCTTCTCAGAACAGATTTTCATTCCCTGGCCTACATACCAGCTACTCAGAGAGAACAGATTTTCATTCCCTGGCCTACATACCAGCTACTCAGAGAGAGAACAGAGATTTTCATTTCCTGGCCTACATACCAGCTACTTTGGGAGAGACAGATTTTCATTTCCTGGCCTGCATACCAGCTACTCAGAGAGAGAGAACAGATTTTCATTTCCTGGCCTACATACCAGCTACTCAGAGAACAGATTTTCCATTCCCTGGCCTGCATACCAGCTACTCAGAAAGAACAGAGATTTTCATTCTCTGGCCTACATACCAGCTTCTCAGAGAGAACAGATTTTCATTTCCTGGCCTACGCTATGCTCAGAATAATTACGTTTCGATTGAAGAATTCGATACTTCTAAAAACTAGGCCCGAGGTAGTCAGTTAAGTAACCACCTTGACATCATATGCAACGATCACTGTGATAGGGAAATTTTCAACTGGTACACTCTATACTCGACAGAGACTCACAAGTGAGATATGCTGAGAGGTCTCCCAAGCTGACAGTGGTTTATGAAGTTTCTCTGACTGCAGATTTGACTTAAAAGGTGATATCTCAAAATCATATTACTATTAGGCATCAACTAAGTCCTAAGTGTGGGCAGTTATTCTTGTTTTTGTTGGTATCTTTGGGGGGAGGTACTGCAAATTGCTTGATTAATGCTCATCTCTGTGGACTGCCGATATTTCAGACGTTCTCTCTGGCTACAAGTCACTAGTTGTGTCTCATTTGATGCCTAGCAATAATACAATTTTGAGATCTCACCCACTTGGTCAAATTTGCAGTCAGAACAAGTTCATAAACCACTGCCAGCTCAGAGACTTCTCCAACATATCTCCCTTGTGAGTCCCTACAGAGTATTGAGTGGGCCAGTTGAGGATTTTGCTATCACAGTGATCGTTGTATAGGAAGTCAATGTGTTTACCTAACTGTATACCTCGGGTCTAGTTTTTAGAACTATCGAAATCTTCAATCAAAGCGTGGTTATTCTGAGCATAGTGGGGGTATTAAATAGTTTGTTGTACTGCTATGAAAGAGTATTGGCTAGAGAGTGAAATCTTAAATGAAAAGAACCAAGAATTACAGAGACAGTCTATATACAGTCTTGCTTGTGTAGTCTTGCACAGTTAAATACTGCCATTCACAGGTAGATACTCCACTACGCTATGTTCAAACTCTCATTGATAGTCATATCTATTCTAGCTGGAGGATAATTCATGCAAAGTGCATGTACAGGCGTAATGGAGCAAAGCTGTAAGCCAGTCGATCTCCCTACTGAGGTCAACGGGGCATTGATTGAACCATGCAGAGAAAAATACGGAAGAGAACAAATGAAATTCCCGAACTGTTGAAATCTGACAGTACTGTATCTATTTTTTAACAAGGATTTACGAGGGGAGGACTTGACACTTTGGAGAAGCTCGCTGAATTCCATGGCTGTGAGAAGTAAGAGGCAAGGAGCTGTGTGGACATCACCACACTGTTTTTGTATTGCTCCTAGGTTCCAGAATGAGTTGGTGTATGTGAATGGTCCCCAGGCTGGAAAGGAATGACCTATTTGAAACTCTATAGGGGACAAACACTTGTAAGGAAATTTAAGAGCAGCCAAAGTGGATGTCTGGACAAAATCACTTATCCCAGTATTTTTTTTTTTTCCATCACCTGCTGGGACCCCATGCTTCCCTGGATATCAGAATGTTTATATTTGGAGAGTCTTGAAGTCATGGAGCTTGGGTTGTTTTATCATCAGAAAATTGCCAACATGATTATTGTCCTTTCAGACTCTGGAAGTTATCACGAGTTAGTAGATGTACTCCAAATTTGAGTTTGAGATACAGGTAGCTGTGAACGTTAAGTAACCAGTTAGTGGAAATCCCAGGACCGTCAGTTTAGAGAAACGGTTGAAACATCAGCCTGTTGCTGCTGGGAAGTGCCAAAGTGCTTGATAGCCTCTCTGTTGTGACTGTGGAGTCAGGAAAACATTCTGGCTGTGGGCCGAATATGAAACTTTTCCTAGTATGAAGCTGAAATTTCAAAATTCTAAACTGTGAGACTATTTTTTTTTCCCCTTTGAAGTGAGCTTGCCAAATTTCTCGGGCAACGCGTGTGGGACTGTCTCACATTTTGTACTAAGACAAGTTTGGGAAAAGCCAAAATATGCCCAGGCTGTGAGACGCATCAATATTTGTCACACTTATTGTGAAACCATTTCTTTCACTGTATAGCTCAATGAAATCTTGAGTAAGCGAAACTCCTAGTTCAGCAATTGTACTGAGACAGACATTTGTGAGACAGCTTGTCCTCTCCTCCTGAAGTTGTATATCTGAGTAAGGAATGTATGCCACTTGTGTGACTGAGCCACTTGGGACCGTCGACACACATAGTGGTACCATTAAGATACAATTTTAGTGATGGACAATCCCTGGCTGTGCATCAGTTGTTGAGAGACAACCATTACGGGACTTTTCTCTCTCTGTATTGAAAGAAAATTCAAATTCTGTGAGACAAAAAGCCACTATGTCAATTGTGAGGGTTTCTGTTGTTGCTCAGCAATCATATGAAATGAAGGAAAAGGAGTGAGATGAGCCATTTGTGAGATTATCTCCCTTTGTAATTAGATTACATCTGAGCTCTCTCTGTAATTAGATGAAATCTGAGTATGAGACAACTAGATGTGCAAAATCTGACTAATCTGAGTATGCTAAATCTGAGTGAGACAACTAGATGTGCAAAATCTGAGTGTGCCAAATCTGAGTGAGACAACTAGATGTGCAAAATCTGAGTGTGCCAAATCTGAGTATGAGACAATCTTAGATGTGTACCAGTTATTGTGGTCCCCATCAAGGGTGACTAGACTGCAGGTGGAATTACTTTGGAGACTGTGTCATTCCATGCAGTGCCTGGGAGTAGATGAGATGCTAGTGAAACATTCAAGCCAGTTGAGAGACTTTTTCACTCTGTAATCAGGCAAAATGCTTAGTGAAAATTCTGAACCTCTTATGAGGCCATTTCTGTCAAATATGAAAGTTCAGGAAATGAGTAACAGGTTTGAAATCCAAAAGAAAATGCGATGGGCGTGGACCATTCTTGGAACTTGATTTACGTTTACGCACTATCAAAAGGGTTTGCCAGCAATCTCTCATTCTCTGACAGATTCTTGGTGTTTGCTTTACCTTGAACATGGTATCTTGGTTTCTACCTTGAACACGGTGTTTGCTTTACCTTGAACATGGTATCTTGGTTTGTTTCCAGCGAGTTCTCTGATAAATCGATTACAATCCTATGTTTCTCAATCTTATTTCATCCCACAAGGAACATTATTATTAATTTGCACATTTATCTGTTTATTTGTGTGATCTTCATTTTCATCCACACACCATCCCTGACACATGACAAGAACGTATGCCCAGCAATAGACACAGATCGATTGGCCTGTCTTCTGTTCCCAAGTTGTATGCATGTATGCTATGTATCACGATGCACTTTTAGTGCTGATTTGACAGTTTGTTTTTGTAAGATATATATGGATACGCTTTTTTTTTTTAAGTTATGGGTCACGATGCACCCTTTTAGTTTCAGAAATGGACCAAGATATGCCTGTGTAGCCTAGATCGCATTTTTTTTTTTTCAACAGGTTTGTTTTTAAAATTTTAAACATGTACATAGACAGCTTACCTGCTGCTTTTAATTGTTTGCAAAAGCAATGTAAATTTTCATTTGCATGTATACCACAATCTTGACCAGTTTTAACATAAGGTGTGCAGAAATTACTGATTTATCCATAGGATATACCTATCTGAACAGGTCCTTATAATGCAGAAACAGATTGCACAAACTGAGATTGCACAGTCTTATCACCAATTCATCCCTTGTATTGCTAGGCACCACCTTGCACTCAAGGTTTGAATGACTGCAAAAAGTGCATACCTACTGAAAATGCACATCTCACCTGTGTATTGTCAGGTTTTGCTTGACATTCAGAGTTTTGAAAAATGTGAAGCCCAAATATTGATGCATCCAGTTATTGCTCTCTACAAAATGTATTCCTTGGAACCACAACTGAAAACCTAGTGAACACAATCCTCTGTTACAGCTGATCAGTTTGAACTTTGTATTGCTAAGTTGTGCTTGGCATTTGAAGTCCGAACTACTGTGGCTCAATCTCATTGTACAAAATAACTAAACCATTAGTTACATTCTACTATTACCAGGTCCAAACCTGGCTTTGTTACACTTTGAACTGTGTGACGCCTCTCACTGTGGGGGCTTGAATAGTTTTGCTTGGGTCATCATCCTTATGACTCGGTTTATATGCTCTAGTCTTTCATCACTCCAATTTTTCCATTTGTCTGGCTTACAATTGTTTTTCACCCAAGCTGTTATAGAAAGTTGAAGGATTCTGTAATGTGGATTTATGTAACAAACTGGTCATTGATCATTGGTGACTTTGTCAAATTTGTATTTGAAAATGTATTTCCTTACGAATTAATAAAGTATATGTATTCATATTAATATTCATCGATTAAAGGTGAACATTGTTTATTCACCTTTGGAGTGGACGAAAGAGGGCGTGATCACGCTAATCCAGTAGTTACTCCCAAATATCTTGTACTTGATGACAGATGTTTAAGTTCAGTGGAAAGCTTGGTTTTTTTCCAGAAGTCAACAGAATTTTTTTTTCTTGGCACATGCATTGAGATGAAGAGAATTTGCTGAAGTACATGCATTGAGATGAAGAGAATTTGCTGAAGTACATGCATTGAGATGAAGAGAATTTGCTGAAATACATGCATTGAGATGAAGAGAATTTGCTGAAATAAAGTATGCTATGTTGTACATAGTTTTAGACTTGGTCAGTTGTTTTTATATGATGTTGTGTGTCAGTTAAGTCTGTGTGGTAGAAAAGTTAATGGTCTGCTTGTTTGGATATATTCTTATCTGGACATTCCTAAATGTCTATGTCAGTCTTCATGCTGCAAATGAAAACTAGTGCAATGTCTAGCTAAACATTCAATGTCCATGGATCAGACTACACCAAGATGAACTCAAGAATAGATAACAGAAACTGATTAATATGAGGGGAAACAAATGTTTAAAGATACATTCATTTATATTTTACTATCAGATAGATGCAATCAATTTTTATACAAAGGCATTCAAGAGGTGATGAGAAAAATAAAACTGGAATAGCTTGGAGAAAATCCAGCTTAAAACTAAGCTCTTGCATGATATCGTGATTAATGCCCCTGGTATTAAATAAATGATATAGTTACTTATGTATCATTAAGAACATACAAAACATCCAACATTCTCTTCATAGTTAGTACAATTTCTTCTTAACCTCAACCTGTCCTGCACTTTTACTAGGCATCCTTAAGACAACACCAACTCTCACCAACTCCTTACGTACATCAGGTAAAAAGACAATCCCAAGTGAAATGTTTCTTCTGTTTTCATGTCTTCAACTGCCTATTTTTGTGAATAGGCAGATTTCATTCCTGTCCATTCTCCGATATTGTCTTACCATCTCTCCTTTCTTGTATAATGGTTTTTACAAGGCCTGATGACTGGGACGAATAACTGTGTCACTGCAATTTCAACACTATTGAGAGATTTTAAGTCTTTACATTATATTACAACCAGCATAGTATATTTACGGAAAAACATGGCAGGATGATTTTGCCAACGTAAAACTCATGGAAAAATGCCAGTAATTTTAAGTTTTTAATGTGAAATTGTAAAACCCATGTAAAGCCTGCTATAATAAATTGCACCTGACATTATCATATTTAGAATTGTTCTAGAGTTGAATGAAAGACAGAGGAAAGTGACTGCATTTGTTTTTAATGGGTGAACTGAATATCAAACAGTAAAACGTACAAAGGATATACCAGGAAGGAAATTTTGATGAATATATTAAATATAACTGTTGTTGAGCACTGTATCAGTCTGGCAATAGCTACATATGAAAATCAAGATACTTAGGAGCAACGTAGATAAAGAAAAAAAAAAGCGGGACAGAGCCATGGAAGATAATGACGACCTAAGATTGACAGCTTGAACAGTTTCATAACCAGACACAATGTACTACATCTAAGGAATAATGGAAGCTACATGTATTTAACTTAACATTCTAAATGAGTAAATCCGCATGAAAAATGGGAAACAAAGTTGAGACGAAAGAAAACTTTTGGTGGAAATCCTCTTTTTTTCCTTTAGTTAGTTTCCTCTTTTTCTCCTCGATAACAGTAGGCATTGCGACCTACCCTGCCTCCCTTCCAGTATGCCCCCCAGTCAAAGGTAAAATGAAACTTCTTTTAAATAGTTTGATCTCAAAATAAGACTGTCTTTTTTATCAGACAGGCTTGCATATATGGGTTGGAGAGGGGTGAGGGTTGTTTTTTTTTTACATGTTTTGAGTTGACGAAAAATTTTCCTTTTTTTTGACAATTTATCATCACTGAACTATAGTCAAAGAAAAGGTGAAAAAAAAAAAAAAAACCCAGCTTATTGCATTAGGAGGAAGACTGCTGATGGCAAACAAGCAGGAGATATTACAAGGATCAGAAAAACAAAAACAGCAAATCTCTAAATAATTCTAGCTGCTGAAGAACAAATGGCAGTGCAAGCCAACCTGAACTGGCTTGAGGAGAGCAAAAGGAACTGCATACATATAATATCTGCTGGGCTTGGAGAAGACAAAACTTAATGACAAAAAATCTCCAAAGGGAAAAAATGAAACCATCTGTACACACAAAGAAATCCAGAAACATACAGTGCTTATATCAGAAGAGTCAGTGATAAATGAAAACTGCATATAAACCTTTCATATGGAATTAACACCACCAGAACTGAGAGAAAAAGAAAATAGAAGAACAAGAAATTTCAGTTGAAGAAAATCAGGAAAATAACTCATCACCAGGCAAAAATGGTCTTACAAATGTTCTACAAACCTTTTGGAATGAATTGAAAGATTACCTATTTCAAGGTTACATTTGCAGTCTAAAATATGAAAAAATTGTCCAATTCCCAAACAATAGGAACAATGACAAATAGCCATAAAGGAAAAAAAATGCTAAAAAAATAAAACACAGAAGAGGTCTATCTACATCACAGATGTCCATTATAAGATCCTAGCTAAAGCAATAGCACAAAGGTTTCAAACAGTTCTCTCAAATCTTATTTCAGAGACACAATCTGGATTAATGAATAGCTAGATCTATACTATAGGCTATAGTGCCCATAATTACTGTAACAGATTGATGATTGCTTGTTTGTATGTATTGTGGGTTAACAATACATCAGCATGATTACGGCAGGGTAAGATATTTATATGTTAAAACATTAAGCCGAAGAAGAAAGGAAAGCAACTGGGACAGAAGATAGCAGGGAGAGAGAAGAGACATCATCCCTGCAATGTTGAGGATGGTATTCCATGGGAGACATCCCACTGATAGTGAGCTTTCATCGAAAGCTGGGGAGCAAAGAACCTACTCATAATCCCTGGGCCCCAACAGGGGAGACAGATTGACAAAAAGCACGTACTTCAAACTACCAAGATAGCTGGATATATTTCCTAGCAGCGGACTACAGCAAATGCTTTGATAGTTTCACATGCATCTTTCTGTCAAGCACAACAGCTATTATTTTGACAGGATATTTCACTGGATACATGAAAATGAAAAAAATGCACAGGGCTGTCTTAACAATTGTGTACATTTTTTTTTTTTAACTTGGATGAGTTGTCTTCACTCACCACTGATATTTCTACTGGTGGTAGAATTTCTAGCTCTTAAGATACAACAAAGCAAAGAAATTAAAGTAGCAGGAAAACATTTCAAGGGTTTCTGAGCAAAATGAGATATATCCAAAATCGGTGCTTAGAGAAAAATGACACTTTGTGCTCCAGTAGTTAGTTATTTGTCATTAAGAACTAGAATTTTCTGAAGTCTTTCGGGAAAGATAAGTCGCATTTGGTGAAAAGGAAAGTCCTTACCACATAGCATTATCCTCATTGCCAGTGATGAGGGGTATAACTCAAAATTTTCAAAATTGGCGTTTGTCGCATTTTGCCCCGCAGCCCTTCATTTGGATCCAGTTAAGTTTACAATAATCATGCAGATGGCTCGACACTTCATATGAAAAATGAAATAGATTTCAGAGAAGCTCTGTCAGAAATAAAAACATTTTCAAGCTTTTCAAGATTAATAGTTAATTTTGAAAAATCCCCCAAATCCCAATTAGCAAATATCGTTATTAGCGCTAACCATGTACCAATTACATGTAAACGAGCAGACTTGGATTTGAGATAAAGGGGATGCCATGGCACAAGTTCCTTATAATGAAAATAATGATGTAACAAAATAATCCCCATCAGTCATTTGATAATTGTCTCCCTTGTTAAAAACTCGATCCCATTGGGCAGTCTCATAAACTTGGAGTTAAACGACCATAATTTGATATTTATTGTCAATAAAAATGTCATGCACCAAGTGTTAATGACTACACTGAGACCAGAAAAACAAAAGGCCTTAATGATAGTCTGAGCATTTACATGTATAGTTTTTTTTTTTTTTTTTTAAACTTATAACTTGAGGTAATTTCTATGTATATGGCAAATGATGTTTTTTTTTACTCCTTCTGTTATCCCAGAGAAGACCAGCTTAAGATGTAGATCCATGGATTGTGACTATTTTTTTTTTCACTTCCATTCACCCAAATTACTTCCCTTTGCTGAGTACATGAGCCATAAAATAAGCATCTTAAAGAAGCATCAAGTCATTTTGCACTTTTTCATTTGAAATCTGAAACAATAAAAATGTGAATAAAAAGTTATGATTGATAAAAAGAAAACATTTATTACATCCTAGAATTATAGATACTTTCTCAGATCTAATGTCCCCTTGCAGGGAGCCAGGATATATAAGTGGGCTATTTGCTTTCACCTGCAGGTGGGGAAAGCTGCCATGGATGTCTCCCAAGGAATGCCATCCTTGACGTTCCAATGGTGACATTTCTTCTCTCTCTCCTTGCTCCTGTCTTCTGTCATACTCTCCTTCCTCTTGACATATTTGGCACAAAATAGCCGTGGTCGTGCTGATGTGCCATTAGACTCAGAAACAAACAAACAAACAAACAAGCATATTTCTTCATTGACTAGGAAAAAGAACTAGGCAAGTTATCTCTGAAAATAGAAATATGTTGAAAGTCTAGCTTCAATGAGATCAAACTGCCATGGATATTATAAAAAGCTCCAAGTTTTTATTTTTTTTTTTTAAACTTGAAACTGATCCCCTAACATAACACCAACTGCTATTTGTCTCACAGCCAGTCAAAATGAGATGTATGTTGATTTTTCACCATATGGAGTTTTTGGTATCCTGTGAAAGCTTATTTCATACCTTTTCAGGTGGCGAAAAGTTTTGAGCTAGCCTTATTCTAGCCAGATATATTGCAGTTTAAAGAGACAAGGACCGAAATTCTGAGAAAATGAAATTAAATGAATCATTAATTAATTATTTAAATTATAAATCAAGAGTAACTGATATTTTGTTCAGAAATGAATGCACTTTTGATTTCTGCAATAAAAAAAATTTATGTTCGACCACCCTCATCACATTCAAAGCCTGAATTCTCAGTTCTAGCCCAGCGACTTAAGTCACGTCTCACTGCGACTGGCGACAAGACATTTTTAGTTCTCATATGATCCACAATTTTTGCTCCCTCTGGAACTTTCCATGTTCCAATAAAAATCAAACTTTTGTTATTTTTTATGCTTTGATAACAAACACAACCAAAGACAAACAAACAACGACAATAACAATGAAATTGCTCACGTACTCACTCAAGCACACAGAATGAACACAAAACTATTCAGCAGTTCCAGAATTTTTTTTCTTCAAGGAATGGTACAAAGATGAATTTATTCATACACTGCATTTTGTACAAAAACTGTTATAACATAAATATTATATATATTAAATATCTCTTGAGGATCCTTTGCTGACAACGCTGCAATGTTCCAGTTTAAAGTCTGGAATCTGTGCAGTCTTTTCACAGTAAACATACCCTCAGGATATCAAATCTGTTTTGAAAAAAAAAAAAAAAAGGAAGGAAGAAATTTCTTCAGTGATTTCCACCGTGAAACACGTGTATTGAAATGGCATACAAAGTTAACTAAAGATATCTCTAGGGTACAGTTGGAAACATTGAAAACTTTCAGGGAACAAAGACATCTAGACCTGCGCTGGCTAAAAGTCAAGTTTCCGGACTCACATCAGCAAACTGACATCCCCGATTTATATACATGTACGGAAACAAGTTATCAGAGTCACAACAAGAACGCTCAACTCTGCATTTTTAAGACGAGAAAATTTTCTTGGCCCAAGTTCACTGTTTCCATCTGTGCATGAAAAATCGTCATTAAAAAACTCATACAAGTTTAAGATGATTTTCTCTGGTTGTGATCTCTTTGGCACAGAGACTGTTACACAGCCAAATTTAGAATTTGTGTTTTTGTTTTGTTTTTGCTCCTCCTAGTGTTAAAACTGCTCAAACAGAGTTAAGTGGTTTTCTTGAGGCCAGAAAAAATGCAGACCATCCATACACAAAAACATTTGGCAGTGCGGAATTTAAGGGCCCTTTTTTCAGGGATGGTTAAATATTTTTATTTAACCAACCTGAAGATAAAATTCCTTTGGGCAAAGAGGTGTTCCATTTACAATGGAAAAAGAGAAAAGACTGGATTCTTTGAGCTAATTGTTACAAATATATGAGCAGCCTATTGATGGCAGCAGAGGTCAGAGGTCACATTTTAACACTTTCCCTACCAAGACATTAGGACATATCTTATGACTGTTCATGATGTCTGTAAACTCCAGGTAGAAAAATAAGAGTTAGGCGAGATTCTAATAGTTGACCTCAAAAGATACAAATGTGGAGGTCCCTGAAACAGATATTTTCATCGCTTGGTGCACTTTTACAAATTTTAGAAACGTTTAGAACTGCTCTTGGCATGCAAAGTGTTAAAAGTTCTGGCTTGACTTCATAACAGCCATCACAAAGTCTCCTCCATATAATATATGGGTGCAAAATATTATGGCAGTTTTTGCTACATTTCAAGGACTGCGATGAACTTGTGAAAGGATATACATGTATAATGTTACTGTTACATGATTCCTGAGGCTCTAAACCCTTCGCAATGTCGGGTTTTCGCTAATTTTTACAACACTAAAAATTGGGGCTCTTGTTCCTGTTTACATAGAGGTTTTCAGTGTTTTGTGGTTGTGTTCTTTGACTGGGTGTAGCAGCATAACAAACGAAGCTAACTATGTAAAGCTGCATATTTCATGAGAGCTTTTCTTTTTTTTTTTCTTAAGCCTTTCAATCCTAAGAGATAGGATTATCTCGGCTTTTAGAAGTTGTCAATTTTTGGTGAGAATTTTCGTGAGTAGAAATTTGGAATTTTTTGCCCGGACAGCGGCACCCTGGCCTACTCTTACATCGATTTTGAAGTGCCAAGGGTTCTTTAACGTGTGTAACATACACACGGGACCTCCGAAATATATTCGCCCTTATCCGAGAAGGTAAGACATCAGGCTTCCCTACCCACAGGGAGCCAGGGACCATTGAGTCACTGAAAAAAAAAATGCTGGTTTTTGATCTCCGTGTCCTGTCATCGCCCGATGTAGAACCCGGGAGTAGATTCCGGCCGCTCCATGAGCACACGCCATACCCATTGAGCCACTGCATCCCCTCATGAGAGCTAATCTCATGAATTTTCATTTTTATACCAATCAAGGCCTGATAATTTCCACTTGTTTTTTGACAGTGATAGGGCATATGGTTCATCTTGATTTAAAATATGAAAAGGTCAGGCTTGTTTAAGTTATTGTGGTTGCTTATCATCACTGCTGTAAGGATTATGCCATTCTGATTGAGAACGGTGAAGTGCCAGGATGGATGGAGAAGATTAGTTGTGCAGACTAGAGATGTTCCACTCCGGCCTAACGTCTAAGGGATCAAGGCAAGGCAATGCCATAAGTCAGATTTGCGCCAGTACAAAGCTGATCTCTCGGATCAAAAGACCAATCAGAGAATGTTGTTAAGAGGGAAATCCACGCGTAGACGTATGCATTCATTCAACAGAATCACACAGGTCTAACTCTTCAAAAGGCCTGTGTTACAAGTTTTTTCCCTAAATATCTTAAAGATTCTATAATAACATGTCACTATCAAAGAGAGAACTGACATTATGACAGCCGCACTATTTGTCCTACATCTCATATAAAGACATAACATTATACACACTTTTGAGTAAGATCAAATTAAATTTGAGAGATAGTCATAACATTGTCGTTACATTGACAAGAAAGGGCCTACTCATCAGTTGCTGAGGTTGAAACAGAACTATCAACATGTCATTTTGTTAGAATGTACTTTCCATGTGCACACATAAAGGATGGTATTGGTTAAAAAAAAAAACTAAAAAAAAAAAAAATTAAAATTAAAAACTATCATGAAATTTTAAAACTAACAAATATGAAATTTTAAAATTAAAAAATATGATGAAATTTTACATAGATAGGCAATCAACTATCTAAATGACAAACAAAAGAGAAAAAATCTCTTACAAACCAAGTGTACTACTTACTCCTCTAATACTTTGTCTTTTTCAAGACAGATCAGATTCCCCACTACGAGGAGAGTCCATACAAAAGCAAACAAACATGATAATAAGATGATTGTAGTAAAAACTATAACAATGACAATTTCCCCCACAGCTACGCTATTGATTAAAACTTCAAACTACAACCAATTTACATTTACATAAAAAAACATAAACCAAAAAGAAAAAAAAAAAAAGAAGAAATGAAATGAAATGATACAAAAACAAAATCCAATACCAAATATTGTCAATCATTTGAAAAGTATTCCCAATCATTGATCTGAATCGCGTACATCTCTCTGCGGCTCTCATATAAATTTTCTCTCATAAATAATCACAACAAATATGCTTTCACATATCACCAAGCTTTTGCTTGCACTGCAGGTATATAACAACATACTTTATACCAACAACTACCATCTGGTGTCCTTGTCATATTTTCAGCATATGGCAACACCCATACACATATCCACACGTCCACATATGAGATTATCCTTAAGCTTTCATATTCCAGCTTGCATACACACAAGAGGACAAAACATGGATCTGACCATCACATACCCGATGTCTAATGACAAAAAAACAGGACAACCAAAGGGAATAGTTCTGCAAATCTAAGCCCACATTTGATATAAAAAAGAATCAAGAGTCATACACTGTTAGAATATACTGTCTTCACTTAGAAGTTTTTGAACACAACACAATATTGTGCTCTAAGAGATCAAAGCTGTTGTGTGCTGCCAGCACCGTTTTGCCCTTCCTGGTACACGGCAACTAGTCTTCTAACTAACAGAATCCAGTTCTTTCCAAGCTGATCCTGAGCTCTAGAAGTTTAACCCTTGCTGTATCAACAACAAATGTGGTCAAAGACTAATTCTTTGTATTTTGAGTTAGAATTTTTTTTCCAACTAACCTAAAGGTTTAGAGAGCTGGTATTCAAATAAAACCACCTAAAAGCATAAAATGTCCTTTCTTAAATAGAAATGAGACGTGAGATGATTAAATCATGCACTGGTCAATTTATGATCATACAAAGTTATGTGTATCATATTAAAACATTCATTTCTTTTTCTGTTGGTGAAATATATTGAGTAAAAGGTCCAAAAATCATCGTTAAGTGACATGATCTAAATGAGGATTAACAGGAATGAACAAGCTTGACTGGGTATTTTTTCACTAAATTCAGCAACGACAGTACATTACCCCCATTATCTTTAACTACCAACATCATGACTTCTACTCATGGCAGAACAAAGATTTTTCACTGACAGGAAGAGAAGTATATTTATTTAAATGTCTTGTGTCAAAACCAAATGAATTGGAGATTGTGTTGGGAGATCATGGGCTACGACCATTTTTAACTGTTTTCCAACTGAGCTACCAATTTCTTATTTCTTTTTTCTTAAGTTAAAAAAAAGATTAAATGTGTGTTTTGTAAAGAAAAAATGGAAAATAGTGAAAAATGACCGAGGCTTGAATCGCCCGGTGCGACTTCCGACTCTGGGCGCAAGACAAATAAATTTTAATGTGGTACCAATAGGCTACCTCTTTATGCTCAAAAACTGACCAGAGCTTGAGTACATGGTGTGTGGTGTCTCAAACATTTCCTGCTCATTCACACAACTGGCAGTGTTTGTATTTTCTTCTTTGATGATTGTGCTGATGAATGTGGAGAAACCTCACAAATATACTGATGGTTTGGCACCAGATTCCATCATATCTCACATTTCCCATATCACATATGGCAGACTCTGAATCCAAACCACTGACATAGAACAAACATACAGAAAACTATGTTTTACAGTACAGTAACAGTCGGTGTGGCGGCCACTCATGAGTACTCAATCAAAATCACCATAAAACAAGCACAGAGCGACAGGTCTGCACAGTCAGCCTTAAAGATTGACAAGATCTGGAAAATATGTAACAGGTTAAAATAGTGAAATCTTACAATTTATAAAATCGTTCATAGTAACAAGTTATTCGGTGAAAGATAAAATTCCTATTATCTGGATACGGGAAAAGAAACAGATGTGAACTTCACAGTTCATGTCCCTTTCTGCTTCTATAACACTTTTTCCAGTGGAATATTCTCTGTATTAATGAGGATAATGAATGCACATACTTCCACTCATACACACACACACACACACACACACACACATACACACACACACATATAGACAACATACTGACAAAGCCATATATAACCGCACAAGAAGAAGCTCCCACCACAATGCAACAATGTCAGCATTATCAAATACATGACAGTTCTGAACATACACATATACAAAGATATGCTGCAAAATTCTGTCCCGTAGCTGTGAATATGCATCATGTTATTTTCTAACATACCCATCGGCGCCACTCTTAGCTATCTGTGTATTGATCAAACTTGAGCAAACCTGTTTTACCATGGAATATGTAAAAATGTCTCGCACACAGGGCAAATCAGTCGGAAGTCAAGCGGGGAGAATTCAAGTTATGGCCATTTTTAACTAATTTCAGACTGAGATACCAAAATGTTTAAGTTGTTTTCCAAAAAACGAAAATTAAATATTTTCTAATCTGAAAAGAAAAAAATTGGTGTCAGAGTCAGAAACAGTTAAAAACGACCATAACTCGCTATTGTCAGAAACGGCTTGCCACTCATTTCCTCTGGGCATGAGACAAATAGCCTCTTTTTTATGTTCCCCTGACTAAATGAAATACAGAAATCTTTATAGCACTGGTGGCTATAAGCGAAGAGTGACCATAAAAGCAGCAAGCACGTGTATGCTGGCAAAGCTGTGGCTATGTACATATGTCAAAGAAAAGAACTGGACACTCAATATATAAGAACGGCCTCTCGGGAATGGAACATAACAACTGTAGTTTTCTTCCTAACGCACACTAATGCACAAAAAGATAATCTTATAATGACTTTGATATCACCATACCGTGATAAATGAATCTGTAAAAAATTGTTATGCTTTAACAATAAAAACAGTACTCAAATGTTCCACACACAAACAGCCAACGGTGGCCATGACAAACAAGAACAAAAGACACAAAAAAAAAAAAAAACAAAACAAAAGGTTCTCACGTGGAACTATCTTGCCATGAACTTTTTCATCACCGTATTCACAGCCAATTGACATAATCACATACCAGTGCAGACACACACTCATATCTTTATGCACATACACACATATGAAATAAGCTCCCACATATATATTACACAATCACCAATGCCATGAAATACAGTCCACTTTTTAATATCAAACACATACATCCACATACGACCACAAATCCCCACACTGATAAACCGCCATATCCATCATCACCTAAGAATCAAAATTGACTGACTGAGTGACTGACAGACTAAAACCCTTAGCAAATGAAGGGCTGGAGAGACACAACAATTGGCAGAACAATATTCTTCTCCATCTGTTCCAGTTTTCTATCACTCTCAGGGGATGGTACAATCTTTCATGTTGTCGTCCTCCTAATGCGTCAAGTAAAACTGACTGAATCCAAAACTGCTGTTTGGAGAAAAAGCCATTTGAAATTCTTACGTGTTCTGAGAAATCCACTTTCCTTCTATGAGGATTACAAAATGGATCAAAGGCGAGGCACGATACGTATTATATTTTTTTCTGTATGTGTCTCGATGGTTATTTTCAATGCCTAAGTTCTGCTAGATCTGAAAATGGCGTTAGTCAATTTTGCTTCTGAGGCCATGATGTACACAGATGTGAAACAAATTCCCGGCTATATAACAGTCACCACTGCCATCAAACATGTGCGACCTCCGAGCTTGTGTTGTTGACAGAGAAGAGAAGAATCCGACTGGCATTGAAGTACAGGTTGGAGGAATGGTAGACCAGCGACCATACGTAGGGAATGAAAAATTCCTCCGGGCTCTCTTCTTCAACGTACTTGAATTTCAACTCAGGAAATTTCTGTGGACACAAAAACATTACAAAATTACAGTAAGTTTGAATAATGCTAAAATTTGCTTTACATTTCTGACGACGAAACAATTAATAATTTAAAAATTATCTTTGGAAAGAATCTTCCAAATGATTGTCAGTCATGCCACTTTCTCTAAATTTTGATCTACGCTTTGTAAAATTTTAACTTTCTGAACAAAGTAACAAAGATATGCAGAATATTTCTTCAACACTATGCTCTTATAATCCACTGAAATATTCCCAAAGAGCTGAGCATTTGCTACATACAAGAACTGGTGGCAGCGTTGTAGAAATTCATCTCTACAATCGGTGGATTTTTTTTATCAAGCTGAGACAATGTTCCCTGAATTATTCTGAAGCTGTTCATGGTATTTTTGTCCGCATAAAGTGTGAATGTGTTTACATTTACACCGTGTCTCAGCAATTATGAACTATGAGCTTTGTTCCCTGAAGCTCCATCTCTATTTTTAACATATTGAGAAAATTGATGTTTTATATTTAAGCAACTCTTTTTGCACATAGAAAAAAATGATTTTTAAAATCTACCTGTTTGGGCAAGTGATTGGTGAAATAATTTACATTATATGCTAGATTTACTATCCCTCTTTCATACAATATATATATATCTCTCCAAATAGCTCCAAAAGAGGGGATAGAGCAACAAAGAACTGAGCTCGCAAAATGGCATTTCCTCCTGAGGACAAATGTCTTGCAACCAGTCAAAATGAGACGTATGTCGATTTTTCACCATATGGAGTTTTTGGTATCATGTGATAGCTTATTTTGAGCTTTTGAGCTAACTCGATTCTAGCCAGAGATATTGCAGTTTAAAGAGGCAAAGGGGGACCACTCGGCAATGAGCGGAGTTCCGAGTAAATCGAGTTTAAATGAACGATCGTACACATACACTACATGCATACCCCATAAAAAATCTGATTTTAATCAAGTATTATGTATAAATCAAGGATAAGACCGATATTGTCTTGTTTAGAAATGAATGCGCTTTCGATTTCTGCAATAAAAAAAAAATTGATATCTGATCCCCCTCATTACATTCAAAGCCTGATTTCTCAGTTCTAGCCCAGTGACTTACGCCTCATTTCAACTGGCCGTGAGAAAAATTAAGTTTATCTTATCTTACTTCATAAAATGGACTAGAGTATAGGAAAAGTTGTCTTTTCAGACAGGTGCGGAGGTAACAGATTCTCTTATGTCACGGACATTCCTTTGTCAATTAACGACATTCCTTTGTCAATTAACCTTTATAAAAGCACTACCTTTAGTTTATCCTTCTTGAAGGCCATGCTCCCTTCCTTGATCACTACTAGCACATCTTTAGGTGAAGGGTTGGGTCCTAACGGCTCCAGCCGGCTGGAGAAAAATGCCAGTACCTGGGACAAAAGGTACGCAAGACATGAGGAAATTAAATGCAACAATGAGGAATAACGATATCAAAGTTAAGGGGTTTTTTCTTATCCTTTTTACATGCTGAAAGAAAAGACTGATTAGTGAGTCAACAATGATTAATCGGTAAACAAAATATAATAGAGCTGGTGACTTGATGAGACCAGCTATGAGTCAGAATGCCAAAGTTTCTTCAGAAAAACAATACTCGAACACGGGATTTCAGGAAAACCTGATGCCGGAAGTAAGTCAGGTGATTTCTTGTATCATTAAAACATTAAGATTCCTCACTACTACTATTATTTGGAGGGTATCTTGAATTGTTTGTGTTGGGATTTAACAGCACATCAGCACAATTATGGTCCTATTGTGCCTAACACGGTGGGTACATTTACATGTAAAAAAAAAAAACCTGGTCAAAGTAGATATATACAAAATACAATGCTGAATGGATAACACATTTATGATTTATAAAAGGATATCAAAATATGGATAAAAATTGGATAAACAAATACAGTGGAAACCTGATAAAACAGGATTGCTGGGACAAAAGAAAAGTCCGGTTATAAGCGGATCCGGTTATACCCGACATACAATGAATTAGAGGAATAAAACATTGCTAGCCTGTTGCCTGATTATAGAAGACTTTTTTTTTTCATGGATAATCTCCCTTCATTGAATTCTCTTACTTTTGTGTCACTTAGATTCAGTAAAAATAATAGTGATGACGATAACAGTATATTAACACGATACATTATATATATTATTACAAGTGGTGGTATGTTCATGTACTAGTTCTAACTAGTACCAGCAATAGTCGAGAAGTCTTTCAGAGCAACTCTAACCACGCGGATATCTAACATACACAGTATTTCAATGGCCTCGTGTCCGACTCTCCCCCATCGCTGTCCCCAACACAGTGCCGAGAATCGAGCCTAAGCCGAAGTGCACTGAAAGATCAAAGGTATCATATTACCTCACCCACTGTTCCCCTTCTCCTGGAGTCCTATTGTACCAGTCCTTTTGTGCTCGATCTCTTGCGTGCATTGGTATGGGACTGGGATGAAAGGCAATGATCACTATGGTGATGTGGGGAAAAGGAAA
>JBCAUA010289414.1:0-19662 GCA_038406235.1 Peronia verruculata | reverse complement strand
AGAAGTAAATGACTGAGTAATCTGTGGTGTGATACAAATGTCTCGCGGCCAGTCGAAATGAGACTTAAGTCACTGGGCCAAATCCTAGTGATCGGGCTTTGAATGTGATGAGGGGGGTCAGACATCAATTCTGTTTACATTATTATTCCAGAAATCGACAGTACATTCAGTTCTGAACGAGACAATATCGGTCTTACCCTTCATTAAAATCGGGTTTTTTGCGAGGTAGGTATGTAGATTTATGTGTTCAACCGTTCATTTAACCTCAATTTTTTTTTATTTTTTTTGCCATTGCTGGGGATGTCCCCCCTTTGTCTCTTTAGACTGCAATATCCTTGGCTAGAATAAAATTAGCTCGAAACTGTTTTCACCACCTGAAAGGGTATGAAATAAGCTTTCACATGATACCAAAAACCTCATATAGTGAAAAATTGACATATGTCTCATTTTGACTGGCAGCAAGACAAATACAGGCATCACAAAATCTCACAAAGCATCACTTAGTCCACACGACGTCCACTCACACCGTCCAACGCTAGTCAGACAACAGAACTGTTTCTTGCTGATCAGGAACTCTTGACAGATGAGCAAATTTTACTTGATGTTGCAATTGGAATTTGGTTGAAAATGAAATTTGATTGTTTTTAGAGTTTGTTTTCTAACTTTTGTCTGTTTTTAAGACATAATCTTATGCTTGATGTAGATTTTGTCTTGTGCCCAGAGCAGATGAGTTGGAAGTCGTGTGGGGCAATTTCAGGCTATGCCGGTTTTTGACTAATTTCCAGCTCAGATACCGAAATCTTTGGTGATTTTTCTTGTCAGGTTAAAAGGGGTCAGTTTTGTTTCGTGAAAAAAAAAAAATTTAATATTTGAGTTGGAAAATAGTTAAAAAAGGCCATAGCTTGAAATTGCCTGATGCAACTTTGGACGTATTTGCCCGGGACTCAAGACATTTATTTTTAGGAGTGTGGTGTCGTGGACTAGCGGTTAGGTCGTCGACTCAGGATCTGAAGTTCCAATTTTTAATCCTGACTGGTCCAAACATTTTGTCCTTGGGAAAGGCAATTTACACGCATTTCCTGACTCCACCCAGGTTTGAATGGGTACCCGACTATAGACAGTGACTGATATTGTTAGACTTGATAAGGATTTGAGCGTCTAACAGGCAGCCGCCTTGTATGCTTCACAGGAAGTTGAGAACGTTTATGAGTGTCTTCTTGGGGTCTGTCGGGGGTAATAATAGATTGTAAAGCGCTTAGAGCCTGTAATTACGGGAATAAGCACTAGATAAATACTCTCTATTATTATTATATAATGTATTATAGCTATTATTATATATATATAAAGTGATAATCTGTGACATGTCACATGTGTCCAGACTGTATGAACACTCTGTACATATACGTTTGTTATTTTCTCAGTGTCATCAATACCAAGTTCTAGCGCAAGGTAGCGATAGTCGTGCCGCCTTGCCGTTATACAAAAATCCAGTACGGTATCCAATTTGATTGCGAGACAAAGACGAGATATTGGTTGAAAGTAGTTTTGGATAAATGTTAGCGTATGGCCTCCTTATTATCAGAACATCTCGTTGGTGATGGTCTCACTATATAGAGATCACGCAGAATAATTTGTTTAAAGTACAATAAATATTACAACTTTCACAGAGTTCTCAAATTCACAGTTTTTGCAATACATGTAGCTTCATTGTTGTTTTCTTTGTTTATGTTGCGATTTGACGGTGCATCAGCACAATCACGTCATGTTTGCTATCCTGGGCTCGTTATTGATACTCGAGATTGATCAAGTGATGAAGCGGCTTTTATTTGAACACAGGGTCGCCACGCGATGAGAGACATGTATTGGACTCTTCAGCTTACATCGCAGAACACACACTGCGCTTTGAATAATTAATACATCACGGGTCATTGTTGTAGGCCTGATTATCGCAACAAAAATATCAAAGAGGACAAGAAGAAAGATTTAAAAAAAATTCTCCAGCTTTTAGTGGAGAAGATCAGGTAAATTGTGCCGCTCCTTACAATCAAAGATAGAACAACTTTCTCCTGCTTTCAGTGGAAAAGACGTGATAATTTGCGCAGCTCCTTACAAGCCCCTTTCGGTTACCGTATAGTCTCCGGCGTCACGACAAACTTTAATATTTGTGGACGAGTTGACTTCAAATTTCCAATAAGTAGTCTATTCCCATAGCATATGTTTTGATATTATATAAAGGTTTTTCTTACTTTTGTTCCCGTTTCCGAAGGAAAATTGAAAGCATGTTGGAAAATTGAGCAACTTACACATCTGTGAATATAGATATTTAAAAAATTTGAGACACGTTTTATAAGCTATAAACCAAAAACAGTAGCAAACAGTCAGACAAACAAATAAATGCATAATATCCTTTATAGGGAGCTATTTTATCAGTGGAAAATTGGGAACGATTACATTTAATACTCTAGAAGCTTTGGGTTTCTGAAAATAGCAAATTTTGAAGACAAATTCCAATATGGCGGTATTGTCATGGCAAGAGTAGACAAAACAAAACCCATTCCGTAAGTTTAATCTAATTTGAGCGTGCTGAATCTGACTTTCAAGCTGTCGGGGGTTTCCTTTGTCTCCCCCCCCCCCTCCCCTTATGATTTTCTTCTTCTTTTTTTTTTTTGTCTTAGCTCAGTCTTCCAATTTGTTCAATAATCAGTTCCTTAGTAGGCGGTTCTTCAAATTCAGATTGGCACCCAACTGCGATAGCCTTCGTCTCAACAAGTAGAGTCTACTATAAAGTGCTAAAGAATTGCTCCTGCATTCAGGGAACAAGGACTCACGGCCTGTCTTCCGATTGTGATTCAATAGCTCGCTTGAGGCACTTCGTATCCTGGGAAGCAGCTCATTATAGCAAGCCACAACCAGGTTGTATACGTTGTTTCTTGTAAAGCTTCACAATAAAGAACTCCTGTTATGTCCTCCAATTCCAGCCGAACTGGAAATTAAAGATCAACGCAATCAGCTAATTACGGCGGTAAAAGAAGCCCTCGGTCTTCGGTTGACATCTCTTCAAGATGGTGCAAGTGAGGGATGTGTGTATGCGTGCGCCGGTGTTTGTTTGTGTGTATGTATCTGTCCAACTGCACGTCTGTGTGTGTGGTGAGAAAGAGGGGGCGTTTGGTGTCCTCTTTATGTGCGAGAAAGGGGTTTGGGGTTGGGAATGAAAGAAGGGGGGGGGCGCTTTCTGTTGTGTCGTATTCTGTATAGAGTGGCCAAGAGGAAGATGAGCTGTTTCTCCAGTCTTGATTTGTATGCCAGCAGCAAAAGCACAGTGCGAGAACATCAAATCAGACGGTCTTCACGGAGAGGAAAAATTAGGTTTCTCAATTGCCCAAGGCGACCATTAGCTTTCTCTCGCCGTTTCACAACATCCTGGTTTGTTTGTCGTCCCCTTCTACTTTCGCATTTTCTGTGTTTGCTCGTGTTCTTCCTTCGTTCCTTTCTCCCTCCCTCCTTTCATTCTCCCTTCCTTCTGTTTTTCCTTCCTTTCTTCCCTCTTTCCTTTCTTCTCTCCTTCCTTCCCTTTCTCCTTCCTTCCTTCCTTCCTTTCTTCCCTGTTGCCAACCGTTTTTCTCTATTTTATTCCTGATCCTTTCCTTTTTTCCCCCTCCGCTTCTTCCTTCATTCAGTTTTATGTTTAGTCCCTTGATTATTCGCTATGGGTCCTTCCCCGCTGTATTCTCTCTCTCTTTCTCTTCTTTCTCTCTCTCTCTCTATCTCTCTCTCTCTCTCTCTCTCTCTCTCTCTCTCTGCTCTTGCTCTCGTTCGCACTCGTTCTTTCTTTATAATTTTTTTCGTCACCAGTTTCCATCAATGGTCTGTTTCTGCTTTGTCTGGGGCCATTTCTAATCCATCTTGTGCTTTATTGGCCTGCAAATCCAGCTCTCTCATTTAATTCGAATATCTCCTCTGTGGCCAGATTCACACATCTTCTCTCATTTGAAAAGTATTATACGGCAATAGCTGGATCGCAGAATATTGTAGACAGCATAAACACCTTTTTTTTTTGGTCTTTGCATTGCCAATATTCTGAAAGTCCTATTCGAATGAGTGCTTGGAAGTCAGGACTACCATTTTGCATAAATCACTTACTGCAGAAGATTGTCCGCTTTATAGCATCATTCAGCGCACGCGTGTGTGTATGTGGCTGTGTGCGTGCGTGCGTGCATGTGTGTGTTTGTGTGTGTGTGTGTGGGAGGGGGGTGTCTGTATGGTGGGTGTGGGCAGCTTGTATGTAACGACATGCGGAGCTCATGTAAGGAGGAATAGATCTCTATTTTTGCCGTCACCTATACTTTTTTGACAGAAGGTTTCATTAGTGCAGTGTGCATCGTGTATGTGTGTACCAGAGAGAGAGAGAGAGAGAGAGAGAGAGAGAGAGAGAGAGAAATAGTAGAATCCGCACGACTTATCTCCGAGCGCAGCATTCTGTACGACCAGAAATGGAGAGGACAGCAAAAGAGGTGAAATCTTACAGATCTCCGTGACAGATTTCAGCTAACTAAGCGTAGAGCGGAATACAATTTATAAGAAATATGCAACATTGAGTCTTCTCGGCCATACTGACTCCGAGCACGTCAGCATTGAGACAGATCACAATTGAATTGGAATCAGGAATCCAATTGAGATAATGCTGTTCTTTCGAAGATCAAGAGAAATAGGAGAATGTGAAAACCGATCGTGCTTTTTTTTTGTAGTTTGCTTCTATGTTATTTTTTAAGTTGTTTTGGTGATCCCAGAGAGAAAACAGCAGCGGCGAGTTGATTAGTTTTCAGAATGAATTCTGTAATCAGATGGCACGTGAGAGATTTCAGGAAACAAATAAGGAGGAGGAAGAGGTGTTTGGGCAAAATTAGAAAAAAACAAACAAACAAACGAGCCAGTGAATAGGGAATGATGGGGAGTTGGATTAGACAATGCACGATTTAGCTGCCATTCGCTGGGTATGAAGTCAGTAAGAGATGAAAGCAGAAACGGCAAGCAAGTAAGAAATAATAACAATAATAATAAATAACGTTCACAAAGGGGGGGGGGGGGGCAATAAATGGAAGAAAACATTGATGATGAAAAGGACTAGATGGGCTTCACTGATGTTTCCGGTTAAATTATTATACAGCTGTTAATGAATGCTCGTGTATATTGGTCAAGAGACGCCAGTGGGAAATGGTATATAACAGGCTACCTGTTGTAAATATTTTTCAGTGAAACTTGAAATAGATTATTATGAGAATATTGCATATATCTCTGACAGTTAATCTAAAGCGGAAATTTTACCTACTCTATATAATCCGTAAGACTGACTTCAATATGCCCACCTTTTTTTTTTTTTTCCTTTTTGTCTTTCATTCTGCTGTGGAATTGTTAACTATGACCTGGAGGGGCCTCAGGTCAGGTTTTGGGCCCTATGATTGACTGGTCACACTAGTTGTGCTTTCCTAAACAGGCCCCTGTCCAAACAAGAGCCTTTTGCTGATACACACGTTTCCCAGGCCCTGATCGTTGACACGTCACACAAACTTGTCGTGCCGGGCGAGGAACAGGACATCAGGAGTGTTAGGGCTTAGGTCGATATCCCCTCGCCCGTGGCCGTACATTTAGAGCTCCTGGCCATGATATACAGGCCTGAAACCAATGGATGCCCCATTTGCCCTGGCTATAATAGATACTAAGTGTTCCCTGGGGATGGTCTGCACTATACATGTAGTGACAGTGCCATTGCTGTCTACGGCATTGTTATGTCCCAGCCTCTTTAGCACTTTCTCTGCCGGAAAATTTACTGCGGGAGTCGCTGCGGCAGTGGGGTTAAGCCTCAAGCTCCCCGGCGAAAACCCCAGGTCACAGGTTCGAAATTTAGAAATAACGGGGGGATGGAAGCGATTCCAAGGTTAGACCCTGCATTTTTTTCAGTAATTTGGCGCCTCCTTGGCTTCTCAAGTAGACAAGCACTACGTCTAGCCCTTTCAGACAAAGGTTAATATACTCCGGAAGTCTTGTTTGTACACGAAAGAACTTCTGGCACTTAAAAATCGGCCCGAAGAATACCGGAGACATCATTTCCGAGCAAACTTTTTAAACCCCAGAAAATTTTCTCACCAAAATTGGATAGCACTTGAAGCCGAGATTTCCTGCTTTCTTGGGATTGAAAGGCCACATAAAAGTTACTGATTTGTTCCTTTGTTTTACCATTTGTTATGTCGTTTGTATTAAAATACGTAGTGCTCATTACTTCCACCCCTGTGGGGTCCCGGTGTTTATAAGTTGGTTCTCTGCTCCCATCCACAGGCGGTGTAAGCCCCTCCATCGGTGGGGTGTCTCCCATGAAGTGCCATCTTCGACATTCCAGGGAAGACATCTTTTCTCTCTCTCTCTCCTTGCTCCTGTCTTGTGTTCCGCGTTCTTTCCTCTCTTCTTCTCGACTTAAACGTATCTTACCGTGTTTGACACAATATAGCCGCAATCGTGCTGATGTGTCGTTAACCCCCAACACAAAAACAACATCATTACGTTCAAGTTGTTTCTGTTTTGTGCCTTTCCCAGATGACCAGTTGAGAACCCAAAACTAATCGTTTGAAACGGTTTCTCAAAATAGTCGTAGTCCCTGTATGCAAGAGGCCAAGCTCTGTGGTCAACCCCCTCGTTGAAAATGCATCCAAACTGTCATACGACCAGTTATTAATTTGTCGACCACTTCGTATTGTCGGTCATTCAACTCTTCATGTCCAAAGGCCATTCTTTGCTCGGCGATGGGGCTATGAAAATTATGGGTTTGTTTGTTTGTTTTTTTCCTTTTTTTTTTTCTTTGATCCGTTTTATATTTAGTCTGGGTGTAAAGCAAATAAACAATCAAAGGAGACACCAACATTTCTTCTCCTGTCTCCGCTCCAGCGCCAGCCAGAAGTAATCCCCAAATCAGTACCCTCTCACAGAATTGAGGGCTCGGTAGAGTCTTATCAGAGTTGTGATGGCTAAGTAGCCGAATCGACTTTCTATCTCCTCTGAGCTATCGTGGAGAATGACCATAGAGAGTTTTTTGTTTTTTTTTTCTCCTTTCTTCCGTCTTTCCCCTCATTTAATTTCTTTCTCTTTTACTTTGGGGGGGGGGGGGTCGAGATACAGAAAGGATGAGCTAGGATAGGGTCATGTTCCCTCACCTTCCCCCTCCCCCGTCTCTTTTCTTCACATTTCTTCCACCCCACCCAGGGCTGTGATGGACGAGGTAATGCGGGTTTGGTGGGTGGCAAGAGAGACATTTTTACCGTTCTTTGACGAAACACTCTTTTCTTGAAAACGTCTTCTCGAGTAAATCGCCACGTAGCTTTATCATATTAAAAACCGAGTGAATATAACAGCAAGTTATAAAGAGTGAAATGAAGCAATGTTTTTGCGAAGCTGTTTTTGTGGAATGTTATATCTGGCTGCTTAAACTGTGTGAAACAATTGTGCATTTTGTCCCAGTAGGTCAGAGTTAGCGCTGTACAAGGGCCTGCAGTGAGGACCGGGAGGCTGTCGTATCCACTCATCCTCCCTCCTCCCTCCCTCCTGCCTCGAGAACCAGCATCACATGAGTGCAGACTGACAGTGATTTATTTTGCTCGCCACTCTCAGCCATTTTCAATCTTTTCAGTTTCAAGCCCAACATTCCCACCCCGTCTCCCCACCCCTCCCCCTTCCTATCCTAATAATTTCTTGAGGTCTTCATTATCCTTTCATTTCGCTTTTACAAGACTCGAGGAAAGCTAGAGCGGAGGGTGAGTGTTGTCCGGGTTCAGCTCTCTGAAAAACATTCCGGCCAGGTTGCTCAGCCCAGAGTTTAAATGTCACGTTAAATTGAAGACAAACTTGGCCACGTTTGTCACAGGTCATCGATTCTGTGAGTTTTTTTTTTTTTTTTGTGTATGCGTGTGTGTGACCTCCTCACCTTAATTTGAATACACATGCACTCTTTAGTGGGACATTTAAAAATGGAGTTAAGAATAAATCCATATTATATATATTATTATGTTGTTATATATATATATATATATATGATTTTTGGGTTGAAGAAACTTGGTCAGAAAAATTAAAGGAACCTATTATTCATCTTGTCTCCTTTTGCACATGCTCTCCTTTTCCCCCCCCCCTCCCCCCCCCCCCCCACATATATATATACAACCAAATGCAAACACACACACACACACGAAGATCATAGGGAGATAGACCGTTTTCATAATTTGAAAACTCATAGTTATATGACCGGATATCCGTGACATACAGCTCATTGGCCATTTATTATTAAAGTTGGTTCTTCCCCGGGCGTTTGATTATGAACATTTAAGTGCAAGCTTTCTTCGGGGCAAGAATCAGATCGATGCAGTATTAATCCGTATCTGTTGATAATTTTGTAGATGGGAATCATAATTGTACATCGTTAATGATGTGGAACGAGAATGCAGTGTAATAGGTAACACTTGAATTTCTTTGATCGTTGAAAAGTATTAGGATGGGCACAGAGCATTTCATTCCCATTTTGCATTAGAAACAACAACAACAACAAAAATTCGTTTATTCATGGGCTGCTTTGCCACTAGCGGTGGAAAGGAATCCATGATGTCCATAACACGTGCTATCATTTTGCCAGTGTCCAAAAAGATTTATTCAATCAGCCACAGATATACACACAATGTCCCAGAATGGTCTCACTTATTCATGAAATAGTTGGTGCATTATTAATTGATTTAAAGCAAGATAAATGGTTAAATGATGTGTTCGTCAGATGGCCATAAATGCTGTGTTTGTTGACTCGGAAACAAGGCCACCGTTTAAATTTGAGACAGAGAATGATGGCTTGTAGCAGCAGTACTTTTTTTCCCCCGGACACCTGTGTATTGTCTCATTTGCCACTGAGAGATCGCATTTTCCACAGACATTCTAACAGTACCATTACTTCACCCACAAATGCCAGGCGCGGATACTGCCCAGAGTACCTCTCAAGTAACACATTGCGCCGACCGCGGTCACGTTACTAGGGGAACTGAAGTGGCACTACTTTTCACTTTAATCCCCTAAACATCCCCAAAATTGACTTTCCTCCCTCAACTATCCTTTCTCGGCTGATGTTGTGCAGACCTGGTACTGGGGGGACAAGATTGTCATGGCTCTGTAGTGCTAAGTCCTCTGGGCTTGGCGGTATTGCGCTAACAAGATCCACTCTCGAACACTCGGAAAAGCAGCAGCTTCTATTTCGGCCCACATTCTGTCAGGCCGAGAGACCCATGTTGATACTAGCGGCGTTCTGTGTTGAATCTTTACAGTTCTCCGGCATCGGCTTTCGTTGGTCGTTGGGCCCGACCTTAGCGTGAACGCTGATCTATCATTTTGACTGTTGACATTAACCTTCTCAATCATTTATAGAGAACACAGTCAAGATCTTTTACACTGCTTATTCATTCTTTTTTTTGGGGGGGGGGGGGGTGATGGGAGCGATGAGAATGATATCCTTAGAGTAAGCTTATGTTTGGTAACCGAAGCGGTCGAAGCCGCTCGTTACTGAAGATAATCGATCAGCGAGTCAATCAAGCGGCAGATCGGTAGTCTGCAAATAGATCGTGGAAATGTGAGGTGGGAGGTTTAGGTGGATTCACCGAGTGTGGAAAAGCCTTTAACCATAATGATCCAGCATCTTTGTTCTTGTTGTTGTTGTTGTCTTTTCTGCAACTTGGTTCTTTCGGGATACAGTGGAAATTCTGTCAATAATTAATTGGTGTTATTTACTTATTTAAACTTTGGCGGTTGTAGAGATGTCTCGGAGACCGAGGGTGCGAGAGGAAAGAGAAGCGGAAGAGAGGAAGCGCATACTTGTCCACGTCTTCATTTTCTATGTAAAGGAATCATCTACAGTTGTCTTGAGTCCGGGATTTGTTGTTTTACCGCGCCGTTTCATGAACAGATTGCCATCTACAAATACAAAGGATGTACCGTTGTGTTCTCTGGAACATTCCGCCTCATGACAGGATTAGCCCATTATATGGGGATGTATGGAAGAAATTGATTGATTGTCAGAGTTGACTACAAAGATAAAAAAAAAAATGAAAAAGTTATTGAATATATTTTAATTAAGGAGCTGTCAAATGGCTCTTCTGTCTTCATTGGAATTCTTTTTGGAACAGAATACAGTGTAATGACATAGCACTCATACTTTAACATACTAAACTTAAACTGCCATTCATTTTTTGAAAACGCGATTGTGTTATGGCACAACAGAAACATTAACCATCCGAGTACTTTCTAATGACACTTTTAGGATGAATACATGCAACCTATAGTTTTTATTTGTGTGGTCGTTGTTGTTTGTTTGCTTGTTTGTGTTTGGTTGTGTGTTTGGCTTTTATTTGTTAATTTGTTTGTGTGTGTTTGTGTTTTTTTTTTTTTTTTTGCTTTGTCGCTAATGGTCAGTTGAAAATAATGTGTGGTTGATATGAGTAGAAACAAAGAAAGAAACAAACAGAAACAGAGAGACGGTTCCAATAAATAGATATTCTATACCTACTAGACTGACGAACCCCTTAATGTCGAACAAATGCTCAGCCTTTCTCTCTTTCTCTCTCTTCCCCCCCCCCCCCCCACCTCCTTTTTTTCTCCCCCTAAACCGCCATTATGCACGCGCTCGTGAGGTTGCATACATGCTTCCGATCAATCGGACCCATGAAAATTGTAGGATAAGTTCTGTTAAAAAAAAAAGAGAGAGAGAGAGAGAGAGAGAGAGAGAGAGAGACATGAATGCAACAGTTTAGTCATAACAGAAAGGTGCTATCATTTTTTTTCCTGGAATCCCCAGGTAGCTGGTCCATGTGAAATGGATTCAGCTGAGATTGAATCAGCTTAACATTTGATTTTTTTTATTTTTTTATTTTATATAAATATATTTAATGGCATGATGAGGGTGGTTAATCTAATGCACTTTTTTTTTCTCTCTGTAATTCGTTTACCGGACCCGCTGTATCTCCACACTGATAATCTTTGCAGGGACAGTTATTTGTGCTCTATACATTATGCTTCCACAGTATGATAAATGGAGTTAGTTATTCACCATGGAGCCGGTGATATTAGTTTCTACTGCCATGAAATTCACGCAGATTTTAAGATTCTGATGACGATGGAGTCCATTATAATGAAGGAGAAAGAAGGAAATGGATGTTGAAGGAACCCAGAACTCCCAAGAGAGGAGCCAGGCAGTCGAGCATCGTAAGAAAAGAAAGTGACGGTGTGCATGCAACAACTGTTGGGGCACTCTCCGTCTTGGTTGGTACCCGTGGGAGTCCTAAACAATATCCAGGCGTCTCATAGACACTGGCAGCTGAGAAGTGACCAGCACCGTTTGAGATGTTACACCACAGTCTCGTTACCAGAGAGGGACCATAGTGATGAGAGCGGACATCCAGTCCGGATAATTGGTCCTGGCTCCAGTGTAGCAAGATGAAAATGTTGATGAGGTCGCACTTCGCTCCACGTCTCTAATGGCATTAATCAGATAAGATCCCTCTGAAGGGGAGCCTCCCGTATGAGAGCTGGCCGCGCATCGATCTCTCTTCCTCAGCACTATCGCCAGGAATGCTGTCTCAAGCCTTATCTATGTTTGATATCCTACAAGCTTTCCGTTCCATTTGCCAGTGTTGTTGTTGTTGTTTTTAATCATTTGAGGTTTAAGTGTAGATGATTTCGTATGTCGTCATTTTGGCAAACGTAGAATCGCACTTGCTATCTCAGGTCTTAGGAACATAGATCAACATTTTGTATTTGGATTCTTATTTCAATGGCCATGCAGATGTCTCAGAAAAGGAGCTAAATTTGCTCTCATACTCTCCTCCCCCTCCCACCTTCTGCCCTTCCCGACGTTCTCTCCCCCTCCCCACCCCCCCCCCCCACCCCTCCCACACCAAACGAAAGGACTCTATTTTTCCTTACTTTGACTTTCTACCTAAACACTCCGTCCGTTATTCTGTTTGAATTCAAAGTTTAACACCAGATATCCCGCCTCTCCTATAAAATATAACACTTTTTGTTCAAGTGTCCGAATCTCAGTCAATCTGGCCAAAATTTTTCTCGTCGGATTGCCCAGAGACTAGAGACCCAGGGCGCAATCTAGTTTTCAGAAAATTGATTTTGAACCGACCACTTGCGCTTGTCGCATCAGCGTCAGGCCGTTTGAAGAAATAGTGGATGGAGAGGGTGAACATTGTGGAGCAAGTCCTCAGGGAGTGAATGTAATTGAATCTCTTTTTCACGGCGTTAGATCAGCATATTTTGTAGCTGCTGTCTTCGTATCTCCTATGGTCTGATGGTTCTGGACAAGGGACTAAAAAAAAAAAAAAAAACGTGAGGAGGAGAAGACGAGGAAAAGATAAATCATTTCATTATCAGGTGGGGGCACTGTCACCTGCATCTTTCTGCGTTCTTATGTTGAAAATTGCCCAGTTCTCACACAAAAGGCTCTGAAAAGATGCCCACAAAGTTCCATGTCGATAAAGATGGGGAGGGACAGTGATGAATAAAGATGGGGAGGGACAATGGTGAGGATGTGATATAATACAGTCCTGTAGATGATAGAAGTTAGAACGCATGTGCATTCTTTTCAAATGATGAGCGGTAGTTTGTGGTCAGAGAAAAGAGGAGAATCAATCTATTTATAGTAAGTGAATTTTCCTGTTCAAGTGGGTTGATTTATAGTAAAAACAGATTGAAATCAGCAATGGTGTTCGAAGTGGCCAAGAGATTTTTAAGTTTAAAGTTTTTTCTGTAATAAAGCGCTTATAGATTTTTTCCCGAGCTTCACAGAGAGACTTTGTGACCCCATCAGCCCCTCTCTTTTGGCGTCGTTTTCTCTTTCTCTCGCTCTCTCTCTCTCTCTCCCCATTCTCCACTTTCTCTCTTCTCTTTCTCTTTCATTCTTCTCCCTGACTCATCCAGTTTAACTCAACGATGCCCCTCATCTTTATGCTGTGTCGGCCTCTGCCGAGTTTTCCCAAGAGGTTCCCAAAATCTAAAGCTGCTTCTGCCGTGGATGACTCACGTCGAAACACACACACATACACACACAGAGAATAAGTACTTGTCAACGGTTTTAAATAAATGCGATAAACATGTATCATCCCCGTGAAATGAGAAGCCGGGACCCTCGTAAATTCTCAGTCCCGAGAACAAAATTCGTGTAGTCCTGTTCTTATTAGCACCGAGATCTGACAAGGAGTACATGTATCCTTAGTATGATGAATGGCTGTCAGGCCTGGTAAAAATTATTGTAGACGGTGACACTTGCAATATAAATAGTGAGTGTTTTTTTTAGGTTGGAAACTTAGATAGAGCAGGCATATCCACTTGAAGAAGGACAAAGCCGTTATTGAGGTGGCAAACAGGATATCCGGGGGAAGAAGACAGACAAAGACATGTCATCCGAATGCGGGGATGAAAGACTGAGTGTCACGTAGATCCAGCATGTACTTGTCTTGTCACACGTAATGCATATGTATGACATCTGCTCACCCAGCAACAGTTACCGAGTGAATTGGAGGCGCGTTTTTTGGCCATTCTACTTTGTATTTGTGAAATGATAAGCTGATATCTGATTATATCTAAGCTAACCGAATTTTCTGTCTTATGTTTCGAAAATGATATGCTGGTATAACTCAGTGATGACATTTTTAAGCTGTCGAAAGTTACTGATTTTGCTTTTGGTTTGGGAAATGATAAGCTGGTGTCTGTTAGGACATCTTCAATCTAACGAAATTATTAGACTCTGCATTATGTTTTGGAAATGAGCTGTTTTCTAGCAAGACGTTATCGCCAAAACTTGCTTTTCGATTCTGCCAGTATTTTGAAAATGACAATATTTTCGGATACGACACTGTATCCAAATCAGTGGAATTCATAGACAGTAATAGATGATTATTTTCAGTGTCATCTTCTCAACGAACAGATGCTACATTATGCTATCTTTAATATAACTTCCAGCTGGAGGTTGAAAAGCGAAACATATACCATATTTACTAAAACTTCTGTGTGTTAGTGTTAAAGAGGAAAAGAAGTCCGTTTTCAGATCTGTTATGTCATTCCATGAGCGAGTGACAATCTTGTCACTTGTACACTAGTGGCAGTATGTAGGAAGATAGAACACAAACTATAGTGACTACGTGAGGTAACGGGAAACTCAGACTAGGACTAGATAATGACGCCACGTCACGAAGGCTGCTTCGTGTGGATAGGGTCTGCTTATAATGGGTAAGTTTAGAGAGAATCATGGATCAAGATAATTGAAAATTAATACAAACAGGGCAATGGTTTGCTCATTGAGGGACCTGCTGCATTGTTTTTAACCGTTCAACCCTATGAAAGTAGGATTATTTGGGCTTTAAGTCCGTGTCCAGTCTTGGTGGAAACAGTTTTTGGGGGTAGAAATTTCGAAATTTTCTCTTAATAGCGACGTCTCTGCCTTCTTATCATCCGAATTTTCACCAAGGGTTCTAGAGCGTGTGTAATTTACACGACAGGTTTCTGATATATATGTGCTCTTTCCGGAGAAGACCAAACTTCAGGCTTCTCTTCCCAAAACATCGATGGACAAGTGGGTCGTTGAAAAAAAAAAAAAGAGTGCACGTTCAGATCTTCGAATCTTTCCCATCTCCTTATACGATTGGAATTTTCAACCGGTAACGTAAGTTTATTCGCCGAGGAGCATACGCCTAACCTCAAGGCCACGACGAGCACCAGGACTGTTGTATGCAAGTAAAACAGACTCACATGCGAGCGAATCAACGGCGCATTTGGCCCTTACACCTCATGTACCGAAGTCTTTTCGAGAGAAGTCCTCATTTGTGAAAATTCCAAATCGGCCCAAAATGTCACGCTTTTCTTTGCAGCCCAAATCATCATTTGTACATTTCTAGTCAGTTGCCGTGATTGGCTGGCGTCCGTCGCATTTCAGCCAGAGCGAAAGTAATTCGCTCCACTGGGGCACAAGGCGTATGTTCGGGGGGAACTCAAAATCTTTCGGGAGGCGAGCTCAGCGCTTGAAGTATCTCTCCGTTGGGTTGCCAGCCACACGTTTTCTGATAAAGGGAGGGGGGGGGGGGGAGAAAGAAAGAAAGATAGAGAGCAAACGTGGTTCTGAATCCCACTTCAAAATTAGTCTGCCTGTGAAAATGAAAAGCCAAATCCAGCTATCGCTTTGAGGACGAATATGAAGATATATATTGGGTGTCAGAAAGCACTCGGTATTGTTCATAGAAAAATACCATGTACATGTACCATGCGAGGAGGCGAGCGAGAAAGAGGGGAAACACTGTCATAGTTTTGGAAGAAAGACGGATATCGGGGAGAGGAGTGAAGAGAATAGGAGGGAGAGAGGTAAATAGATAGTGGACAAGAACGGGATGAAAAGAATTTTCAGAGAGAAAAAGGACGGCTTTTCAGAGAGAGAGAGAGAGAGAGAGAGAGGACACTTTTCTGTTAGTGAAAGGAAGAGGATGAGGTAAAGAGATGAATTGGGTTTGAAGAGGAAGGTTGGGTATAGAGAGGAAGAAAAGATAGACTTCACAAGAATATACATAATTATATTGAACGTGAAGGAGGGAAAGAAAAGACCAGGAAGAGAAAGGAAGAGGATGAGAGGAAGAGAGATGAATTCGTCGCGAAGGAGATGGGGGTGGGGGGAGGGGGGGGGGGAGGAAGGCAGACTTTAGGGAGGATTGGCGAATGGAATGGTAAGGAGAGAGAGAGATGAAAATTTGACCCTAGATGACAGCGAGAGAGAGAGAACTTATAAAGTGGACATGAAGAAGAAAAAGGAAAGACAAACTTGAGGGAGAGAGTTGAAAAGGAGAGAAGGAACATAGAGATAACATACGTCTAGACGAGGAGACAAAATGTATACGAACTTGCCCCGTGGGGGGGGGGGCCGGGGGTTAATTAGTAGGTTCCCTAATCCCACCTGCAGGCGGCGTAACCCCCCATCGGTGGTATATCTCTCGTGGAGTGCCATCCTCGACATTCCAGGGGAGACATCTCCTCTCTCTCTCCCTGCTCCTGTCTTCTGTCCCGCTTTCTTTCCTCTCTTCTTCTTCATATGTAAACTTATCTCACCAAGTTTGGCACAATATAGCCGTAATCGTGCTGATGTGTCGTTAAACCCCAACACAGACACTCACACACACACACACACACACACACACACTTTTTCCTTTCTCTCTCTCTCTCTCTCTCTCTCTCCCAATGTTAGGACCCGTGAGTCGATCTCGGCCATAACCTCACAGACTTTTTTTTTTTTTCACCATGAAGCAGACGCCAAACCACATAGCCAGGGCGACCCCCCCCCCTTTCCCCATTAATTAAGGAATATTAATTATATTTTTATCATAAGTTTACTGGCATTCTGAGAAAAGGGATGATCTGAGAAGTGTGTGGTGTGCGGACAGGCAAGAAGACAAGAGTGGCAAAAAGAAACGAAAAGTGGAGTCAAATTTGAACCTTTGTCGCCTCAGTTGAAAAGTGAATGTGATTTTGTTGGATAGCAAGATGCCCCATTGTTTCCTTCCATGTTGATTCTTTGCAACCTAATTAATGGAAAATCGTGGTGCCCACACTATTACGTCCCTTTGCCAGATAGAAGAAGTGTTGAGCAAGTAGCGTGGTAAAAATACCGAAAAAAAAAAAAGCAAAAAATGCGCTCGTCTGCTTGAAACATCCACCATAAAAATTCAAAGAAAAAAGAAAGTATGGTAATATATGTACATGTATAAGGAATGTTTTCTTTTTCTTGTTATAATCTTTTTTTAATGTCTTTCGAATGTCATGAAGTAGAGGGATTTTTTTTTCCTCTTTACATTGCTTGCTCAACACTTCTTTTGTCAGGCAAAGGGGAGTAACAAGGCTGGGCACAAAGAGTGCAGAACTTGTTGCACGCCTGTCACACAAGGAAGAGCTCCAGACTTAACTTCTTCCCCACCCTTTGTCTTAGCGTTCCTTTTCTATTCTTTCCTATTCTATAGTCTACCGGTACACGCTTCTTTCCAGAATCCGGTCATCTCCCATCCCGGGCTCAGTTTGGGTAATTGGCGACTAAGACCTGACCGCTAAGGCGCAGTGCCTAGTTAAAAGGACCTACAGTATATCTAAATCTTTCAGTCCAAAGAAAGTAGGATTATCTCGGCTTTTAGAAGTTGCCATTTTTTACTGAGCAATTTTGTGTTTAGAAATTTGGAAATTTTGCCCTGACAACGGCACTCAGCCAACTCTTCCATCAGTTTTGGAGGGTTCTTCAACGTGTATAACGTACACACGGGACCTCCGAAATATATGCGCCCTTATTGGAGAAGGCTGGACGTCGGGCTTCCCTACCCAGAGAAAGCCAGGGGACTGTTGAGTCACTGTTCCATCCCCCGATGAGAGAATACGCGAGTAGTGCAGAACCCACAACCTCACCGGCGTGGGTTATTTTCGCCCTCTGAAGTAGATGCCGAACCACAGAGCCACTGCACTTCTCCCCCCCCCCCCCGACATAGTGTATGTTTTTCTTAAGCCTTTCAATCAAAGAAAGTAGGATTATCTTGGCTGTTAGAAGTTGCCAATTTTTTGTGAGAAATTTTGTGGGTAGAAATTTGGAAATTTTGCCCGGATAGCAACACTCAGCCTACTCTTTCATCGATTTTGAACTGCCAAGGGTTTTTTTAACGTGCGTAACGTACACGCGGGACCTCCGAAATATATTCGCCATTAAGGCTAGACGTCGGGCTTCCATACCCACAGGATGCCAGGGAGCGTTGGGTCACTGAAAAAAAAAAAAAAAATGCGGGTTTTCGATCTTCGTGTCCTGTCATCCCCCGATGCACAACCCGCGAGTCGATCCCGGCCGCTCCATAAGCAGACGCCATGCCGATTGCATCCCCGTAATAGAGATGATCAAAGTGATCTCCCATTATACGAGTCCCTCATTTAGGAGGGGCAGATAATCTGCGAAACGATCTCCCATTCAACATCACTTTTAAATTACAGTTTTACATTCATATTCTTGTAAAAACTGTCCTTGTCCTGTAGATGCAAACTTATTCATCAAAGCTACAATCTTTATCTTTCTGTTTAACGCAGAAACATTCTTTATTTTTTTGCAGGTATCTTGTCCAAAGTTCTCCTGGCCTTCTCTGTGTACACCAACGGTTCTAAAGTTCTGAATACTTCACAGCCCGCGGGGTCTTTAGGCTCCATCCATGGGATCCGTTTCATCAGTATGACGTGGGTTATCCTAGGCCATGTCTACAACTTTGGATTGTACTATACATGTGAGTAACGCTAGCACTGGACTTTTTCTGAATGAACAAGTGCATGCATTTTCATAGAGAACTCTTCATTTCTATAGCAAAGCTGTAGCAGATTCATATTGTTGCCGAGATTTACTATCCGGGAAGAGACCAAAATTGAACAAACCTGTTTTTAACCCTTCCAAGACGCGACTGGATGAAACCAAGCACTCACCAAACTGAAGCGACCAGAGAAATCATGTGTTTTTCAATGGTAAAAATTTTTAACGCAATTTTTTGTCTTCACAGAACCCTTCTATATCAATCTAAAAATGCATTCCAGTATTAAATTTGTTGAGACGTATTCAGTGAGAGCCCAAATATTGTAATAATAGTGGCATGGCTTAATAAGGATTGATAAGGATTAGCCCTTTTCTCTGTAAATTCAGGTGCAGCAACAGGTCATTCCCGTCGTCTTTTATTGCCAATATCTCGTCTTCTGTTTCAAGAAGAATAAAGATTTGTTTCTCATGTACAGAAAGGAAATGAACAGTTTATACACTGATACCAATAACTCCATTTACTTATTTTTATTATGCTCATTATTTGACGAGAAAGTCTGATTTCCTTGTGTCGTATCCCCTGTGTTAATTTCGAACAAGAGAAGACGTAAGACAACATCAAGGTTAAGTCTCTTTTTTTTCTAATAATAGAGTTACGTATAGCAACAGAAAGCGCTGCCAAAGAGGCATCTATCAGTAGCTCTGACGACAGGCCAGGAATCTTCACGGTTGAGAAATTCGTGCTTGAACGGAGCATGTTACAATACATACAACATGGCTGTGTCAATACGTTTTTGCCAATTTTCTCAAAATCAGTTTGATGCATATTTAATCTTGGTACTGTTCTCATTCTTCGTTTTTGACCTGATGAAACGCCCAAAACTTCTATTTCTATGAATGCATATGTAAACCTTATTAAACGTTTCTTCTTGAGTAAATCACAGAAAATGCATCAGAACTGTGTACCGTACCTGGCTTGTGTCGAGGATCTTTGATGAAATCTTGGCCCGAACTCTCCCCAAAACAAGTCTGAATGGCCTATTGTACATTATAGACACATCATATCGACCTGATGATGTAAATCAACAATTTCTACGTAAAACAAACAAACAAACAAACAAAAAACAATAATAATAAAATTAAAAATTAATAAAAGAAGCATCTTCTTTACAGAGGTGTCTTCCATACGCGCTCAGCGACTCAAAATTTAGCTCTACATCAAAAACTACTCAAATGACTATTTCGTGGACGGCGAAGGGGGGGGGGGGGGGGGGGGCGGGAGGGGGGGGGGG
>JBCAUA010289303.1:0-19663 GCA_038406235.1 Peronia verruculata | reverse complement strand
TGGGTAGGGAAGCCCGACATCTAGCCTTCTCGGATAAGGGCGAATATATTTCGGAGGTCCCGTGTGTACGTTACGCATATTAAAGAACCCTTGGCAGTTGAAAATCGATAGAAGAGTAGGCCTGAGTGCCGCTGTCTGGGCAAAATTTCCAAAATTCCAAATTTCTACCCACAAAAATTTCTCAGCAAAAATTGGCAGCTACTAAAAGCTGATAATCCTTTCTCTTAGGATTGAAAGGCTTAAGAAAAACAACAACTTGGTAAATTTTGTGTGTCTTTGGCCATAGATTTGGTGTTGATCAGTTGGTGAAGGCGTGACTGAAATCCATCATGGGTGGTGGACATTTCCATATTTTTTTCAAATCTTTGAAGCAGATAGCATGTGAGATACGTGCCACAAAACTTGAATAGTAAATGAACAAATGCCTTGATATTTTGTCTTGTTATGGGTAACAGATTAGATCACGGGCTTTTAGTATAAGCTTACATCTTAACCTTATCACAACTTGATTTTCTCAAAATTGACACATAAGACAATCAAAACTTTAAAGCAGCAATTACTCTGAGCCTTGGAATGTGATTCAGGTATGAAAATGGAGGAGGAGAGAGTCGGTACATACTATAGATGTACCAAACATTTGTGAGCGGCGATCAGGCGTCAGTATGTGTACAGTTATTGCACTGACAATCTAGTCTTCTAGTCACTGAGGGTTAGGCACATAGAAATATCACTGATGAAAGTAGATCCCGTTTTCCTGATTATTAGAACATTTGGATCGAGGTAACCTCCACCAAGAGGTTGAAAGACGTACATAGAACGTAACATAAGAGAATTTGGTTATCACTAGGGCAGTGTATGTTGTACTATTTGTGCCTCAAGCTTTTGCACTCATCGCAATATGTGGGGATAGGCATGCAAATTGTAATACGCATTTGTACTGCATGTTTTGTGTGCACAGCACATTATATATATTACTTAATTGTTTCATTGACTCATTATTTCATTCCTGAAGACTGACAAGGTTCTACAATTTGCTTAAATGAATTTAGACACTACAGACTACAGATATTTCTACCAGACTTCCTTATAATGTGTCAGATATCAAGCTGGTCCAGTGTGTAATTCTTAAGTATAATTCCCAAGAATTAAGGTTAAAAAATAGACAACCCTTACTCAAAAGACAATGACGTGGAGTTAGAACCTTGTTGTTCATGGGGATGGTTTTCCTGTAAGGTTGAAAGAATGACTTGTACGCTTGTGACACGCTGTATAGATACATGTATGTGTGAACATTTTGAGAATTCAGAAAAGCAGATCTTGATTAATGTTTTTCTGCATGAAAAACGTATGAAAAAAAAAAGAGTATGTAATTATCCACATCAGAATAGAGTTAATGTCTTGCCCATATTCTCTTGCCCAGTTAAACAAAACAGACTTGTTCAGATGTAGTAAATTCAATTCACTTTAGCCTCTGTCATATGGAATTTCTGTTTGTGGTCAGATGTTGAAGAAGTGCTTTCATCTAGTCTCAAACAGTACTCACCTTGATTTGAATGTTAGATTCATGTCAGTTACATTGAAAGTTGCAGTCTCATTATTGGCTCTGTGTTGACAGACCAAGCCGAAAAGGTTTATTAGTTTTGTTGTTCTTGTGATTACATTGTTCTACTAGTATTAGATCCTTTCCATTCCTATGGTCAAACAACAAACATCATTATTAGAAACTCACTCATGATATTATTACCTTCATTTTTAGTCCCTGTTTAAGAAGTACCAGTGTATTGGACAAGTTGAAAGTGACATGCTTGAAATGTACCTCAGTAGACGGATATAATACTCGTCAGTATGACTTATTACTAATCCAGTTTTCAAGTAGTGCTTTGCAAAATAAAAATTACAGTTACATTCCATTATTTTGTAGATAAAGTACAGAGCTCTACTATGCTTTCAAAAATTTGTGGAGAAAAGAAGTGTTTAATTACACTGCAACAATCTGTTTATAGCCTGGATCTTAATTAGACTGCAATACTGAAAGAATGAGCGAGTCAGTGCTGCAAAATTCTTTATGTTGGTTTTCCATGTTAATCTGGATCATTTTATGTACTGAAACCTACAATAATGTTGAATTAAATCATCAGTTCTGTTTATTCTTAAATATTCTTTGTTTGTTTTCAAACCAGTTGTCATTCCAGATTTTAAAAAAAATCTTGTAAATTGTGTGATTAAAGCAGATGCTATTCCTTAACAGCTAGTGACGTGATATTTCTTTAGACTGACACCTGGGCTAGATATATGCCTATAGAAGACAGCTATGGAGCTTTAAGTTTCATATGAGAACTATTTGCAAAGAATAGATACTCAATAATTTCACATGCCTAACATCATTCACACTCTAGTACAAGATATTCATGAACAGTCTCATTTATGTTGCACTGAGCATTGGGGAGACACATAATAGATGTATATGAACTGGACAGTTATTGTGCCACATGATTTCATGAGTAGTGTGGGGCAAACTGAGGCCTAAATACTTTCATTCTAACCCTGAAGTAAACTAGACAGGTTGCTTTGTAGCTGTGAGTATACACCTCTTCCAGCAATCTAGTTCACTGAGGTGAGCAATACCACAAACTTAGAAAGGAAATTGCCATCAGTGAATGAAGTCTTTTTTGGGGCACAGATAACCAGTTCAGTTTTATGACATGAAATGTGAAGGATGTGGAGTTAGTATTTTACCATAGGTATGACTGAGTATGCTGTAACTTGTGTCATTCATCTGAAATGTTAAGTTATTGCATATGTCATCCAACATAAGAGATATGTAGTAACAAATGCCTATGTATGATCCATTACAAATAATATGAAATACCCCAACTCCGGAGGTGGTGTAACAGGTCTTGTCATAGTTCAGAAAAAATTATCTGATTGTTGAAACATATTAACATATCAACAGAAATTCTCAGTTACCAGAACAAATTTGTTTTGAGATGTGTCGACTGGAAGATCTCGGCACATTTCCTTTCAATCAGAACATAGAACGAATATTTGGTATGGTAGGCCCATTCTATATATATGTGTACATGTAGTCTTGCACAATCAGTAATAGGATTTTGTAGATAGTTTTTTAACTGTCCTCTCATGTAAATATATGTTTTTGTTTAGTTGTGTGAGCTTCCTCATGTTTTTTGGTATGTTTAAATGCCCTCAATACTTATGTATATGAATGCATGAAAAAATGTGTCATTGACGTGAGTGTGATATAAATATAAGTATGATGATGACTTTAGATGTTGGCATTGTGTCAGTTAATGTTGTGTAACCCATTCTGTGTGTGTCTGGACATGATTTTGTGTTACAAGTACAACCAAAGATATTGTGCTCCCATATTTTATACATATGAAATTTGTGCATTTGTCGGTATCTGGGCCATAAAAACATCTTATTGTATTTTGTAACAGCACATATTAGTTTGAACTGTGCTGAAGCATTTGCCTTATGTGGAGTTCAACATAACATCAAGTATGGCTGTCACTGCCAAAATAGACTTCCACTTACTATGTCTCATCTCACCTCAGACTGTTCAGTTTTGGTTCATACTTTGATGTACTGTGCTATGTAGACGTAAGATCAGTGTGGCTATCTTTGAGAAACAGTGTTTTAGTTTTAGTTGACAGTACCCAACTTGTCATGCTCTCTATTTTGTCCATGTGCACATAATGCATTTTTACTTTGTAGCAATAAAGTGAAAGTTCATTTCATTGTTCATATTATTGTGGAACAGCTCATTCTCTGATGCCTTCATGGTGTATTGGTTGATGCAAGGATCAGAGATAGTGGGAATTCCAAGAACTTCATTTTGTAAACACAGGCCAATCATAAGTTAAAATAGGACTGACTATGAAGCTGATGTGTTGTTGGCTTAATGCGATAATTGTGCATTTATTTTCATTGTTTGAAGTTTTGTGTTTCCAGTATTGATAAGTATAAAATTGAAACGTTTCTGAAACTTACCATCATAGCTATTTACAGTAAATTTTTTTCTTTTTTTTTTTTTAATATAATTTTGGGGGGAGTCTTGTGCAGCTAGTATAAAATTTTGAAGATAAAATTCAGAGAATGATATTCAGTCAGCTGGTGTCAGCATAGGGGAAAAGGGAAGTGGATTGAAGAGATGAGAAAATAATCAGTGTTTACAGTAATATTAAATCAATTTACATGAAAAGTCAAAAGGTGCAATAATAATAATAAGAAGAAGAATATAAAACCGTTTGCTGTTCTGTGTGATGGTAGGATTGAAATATGAAAATGTGAACAAAGCATACATCACATTACTCTGGACATTTGTTGTTTGCATGTTGTTGTGATGGGCCAAAAATAAAAATCTTGGTCTTGCCATTTTGTCACATTTTTTTTTTTTTTTCATCTTTCTTGGCAATAAATTGTCTCCTATTGCTGTTTCAAACTTCCCCTGCCATTTGAGAATGTGTTAATGTAGAGATTTTGCTGAGGTCACTTGTGTGCATGAGCAACTCTCACATTTATGCCAGTAGTAGTCCTCTCAAAGTGACCAGAGGATGAAAATGAAATTGCCATTGCACTCTTATCAGTTTAAACCAAGTCCCTGAAAATCAGTGTTAGTTAATTTGGCATATTGAAGGTACATGTCTCGCAAGCAGTCAAAATGAGACATAAGGCAATTTTTCACCATATGGAAGTTTTGATATCGTGTGAAAGCTTATTTCATACCCTGTCAGGTGGTGGGAACATTCTGAGCTAGCTTTATTCTAGCCAGAGATATTGCAGTTTATAGAAACAAAGGGGGATCCCTCAGTGTTGACAAATTCTGAGAAAATCGAACTTAAATGAGTGGTCGAACACATAAATCTACATGCCTACCTCACAAAAAAAAAAAGATTTTAATGAGGGAATATATATAAATTGAAGATAAGGCTGATACTGTCTTGTTAAGAAATGAATACACTTGATTTCTGCAAGAACAAAAAAAAAAATTCGATGTCTGACCCCCTTCATCATACTCAAAGCCCAATTTCTCAGTTTTAGTCAGCAACTTATGTCCCATTTCGACTGACCGTGAGACATATCTTTTTGGCCAAACTGATATTTGAGGAGAAGGCAGGAATTCTTAATGTCTTGGGTATAGTTATATGATCACTCTTGCCCACAGCCATTTATTTATGATTTCTATTTTAACACAGTTATTTATCCACAACTGCATAGAAGTTTTTAAATTTACCGTCACAAAATTTATGACACTAATCAAGAGAACGATTTCACTCTTTATTTTGTATTGTTAATAACTCCCCTATTTTCTTCTAACGTTCTTAGATATATTTCACTCTGATAACTGTCCTATGTCTACTCTCACCAGTTATGAGCTTCTTAAAAATTATCATGCGGTTTTCCAGTAGATATAAAACATGGCTAAATACACAATTTTGCACAAGTATGTGTATTTTTCAGTCATTCGTAGAAGAGACAGAACAGTGTATGTGGATTCCTTTGACTTTTTGCTGTATTACTCCCAACCACAGAAATGGCCTTCTAGTCTGCTGGCTTGTCACTCACATATTAAGGCTTGAAAACTTCACCCTCTAAGTAATCAAACCATTAGGACTAATTCTGAAATTCTGATATTGTACAATGTTGTTTCTCTGTCTGGTACTTTGTTAGAATTGACTTTCCCTCAAGACATAATTTGTCCATGATAAAATGGGGGGAAATCAAATTGTTGTAGAGCACAGAACTGTAATACATGTAAAATGCAGAGACATGAATTCTGATGTATTGCATGAGTCAATATCTTGATGAATGAAACAAAATGCTTATGGCCACAGATGAAAAATATTTATTTATGAGATTATTTCAATCCACCAGCCATTTTATTACACAAGTATTTTTTTACAACATATTTCATTACACGGACTGTAGATCATGTCTCTCATCATCATGTGAATAGAATATGTACGTGCATATGACTGAAAACGAAATCTTATTATTAGTCTGTCGGAATACTATTTTTTTGGTGGTTTTTTTTTTTCCTTTTCCTTTTTATTTCACTTATTCAGAGGAATCACTCAGTGGTTTGGATATTGTTCTTATTATTATAACATTCATCAGCTCAGTGAAAACTGAGGCAATAGAATACTTTCATTTCCTGAAATTTTAGCCAACTCTTAAGGATTATGTGATGCATTGTACTACTTAATGATGGCTTTGTGTTTAATGTATTATTTTAGAAATGTCCCTGTGACAGAAAACCTCAGATTTGTTTGAATTTTATGCTGGACAACTGCAGTGCAGAGTGCATTATTATATGGTCTAGGTTCCAGTGTTTTAACATTGTTGATCCTGAGGGTGGGGTAGGAGAGGGGAATCAGTGGTCACATGCATGTCTTTGTTATGTTGAAGCAAAACCATTTTGTTGGTCTGTTTTTCTTGTTGTTCTTTTACCTGGTATATGTATTAGAGTATCAGTTAGTTCATTTGCCAGATAATTATATGTCTCCCTTGCTCTATGATAATGGTGCGAGTCATTTTCAGTACATTTGAGATATTGAGACAAAAACGTTTTATATAGCACAAGCTATTTGATCATTTGATAGGTGGTGCCATTGTGACTTTTGAATTAATACATCATTTCCACATCTTTTTTTTTTAATGATGTAATCTGATTGCTTTCATACTCACAATGCCATGGAACATCAGTTTCACCTGGCATAATTTTGACTTATGCCATTATCAGAGAGCAATGACACTTATTTTCATAGCTGTATATATATATATATATGTGTTTTTTGCTGGCATTGTTCTGTCAGCTGCGTGGTGGTAGGTTACCATGGTAGCTGGCCAGCCAGTAGTGAGTGGGTTAGGTAGTGGTGTGTCCTGCCCATCTCATGGTGAAGTCTTGTACCAACACGTTATTGCTCAGATAAATAAAAACTATGGCTGTTCATAATCCTGGTTTTATTGCATTTTTGTATTTTATTCTGCCTCTAATGTATTTTATTACAAGTGTACTCATATTCAGTGACATATGTTGAGTGTTGTGAGTGTTTGAATGCCCTTGTGAGTGTTGTAAGGATAACTGCAGTTTTGATTTGTGCAGAATTCAAGAAAAACTTTCAACTGGTTAGAAGAATGAAAATATGTTTCAGAATTTTCAGCTTTGGGACCAAGAACAAATCTGGCTCAAATATCACACAACGAGATAAATGTCACTAAATCCTTCGAGTATGAGAATACACATATATCTTTGTCTATACTAAAGATGAAAGCAAAACTATTTTTTTAAAAAAACAACAAAATGAACAACACCAACAAGAAAAGGGATATTTTGAAAATTACAAGACAACTCAGGAGATTGTAATTGATTTCACTTTTTTTAATATTATAATTTATATCTCAGTGATTTTCACAAGCATTTTCACCAAATGAATACAGTTTAAAGCAGTGGTTCCCAATGTTATTGCACTTGGAATCCCTTGCTCAAAAATTTCAAATCCTTTCTAACGGCAGCTTCAGTTACATTTTATTTTCTGAGATAAAGAGGGAAAGAAACAAAACATGTATTTAAGAATCCAGTAATTATTTATTAGCAAAACAAATGTGATTCTAATGACATTGAACCATTGTAACACATTTTTGTTGCACTGAAACAAAAACAAAAAAAAATATGTAAGAGGATAAAAAATGTAATTGATGAGTTAAAATTTATTTTATCCCAAGCCTTTTCTGAAAAGGCTATGTGACCCCACCTGCCAAAAGCTTCGCTGCCCCCTAGGGGATCACGACCCACTGGTTGGGAACCCCTGATTTAAAGGAAAGAATGGCAAGTGAAATAATAACTCAATGTCCCAAACAGATTGCCAGTCTAATCATAAAGTGGAAAACTGTTGTTTTGTTCTACAAAACCCTTTTACTCATTATTTAATTCAAATTAATTTATTTTCAATGAGTAGTAATAAACAACATTAGACCTTTTATTTTTTTTTTTTTTTTAAGAGAGAGGGAAAATGATGAAAATGATGGTTGGTTCAAAGAATAAAAGATTCTGGAATATCCCAATAGCCCTCTCACTGATTTAAATATGATGGTGATTACTTAACCGTAATTTTCACTGCATTTTTGTCTGATATTGTGTAATTGTCCCAGCTTTTCTCTGGGTCATACGGTTCCCATCGACTGGCGGGAAAAATGTGCTTATTTCTCTCGTACCAACTTCGTAAACAAACTTTGCCAGCATGAGATTCACTCTTCTCCACCTTGGCATCATTAATGATCCTGACATCATCATGAACTTCAAAGTCAAATAAAGGCCCACTTTTACCTCGAGCTTTGGTGACAATGAAATCATAGAAAGAGTAGTGATGGGGAATAATCAAATCCTCTTTGACGTACATCAGTTGGTCCACAGAAACAGGACGCAAGTCATTGAATTCTTTGCGTAATGTCTCCAGACATTTCTGTAAGAACTGCTGAACAGTGTTGCCTTTTTTCATCTTAGCCTGCAAGACAAATGCATCAATATTTAATGGTTATATGTAATGAGATTCCTCCATCAAGCTTGGATTTGCTCACTGATTAATTGATAACTCTTCCATGATACTACTTAATACTGCATGGTTTCAGATCCCTGGTTTCATTTGCATCTAAATTGTAAAGTGGTCAGCATAAAAAACTGTATGTGGCACTGGCTTCACAAGTTTCAAGATTTCAACAAGCATGCCATATTTATGAGAAAGATGTTTAAATCAAAACTGATCAGTAATCCAATAATGTAACAGAAAAAAAAAATTGTTTCACTGCAAATATATACACAATGACGATACTTATAACTTCCTTAAAAGTTTGACAAAAGAGAAAAAGCAGCAAACCCCTGTCTGACAAAGAATAATTTATAAATGTCTTGGAACACAACATATCAGTCCGAATATCAAATAATACACATAATCTCTCCAGCAAGGCTTGCATTCAGAATGTTATAACAATTTCTCTTTTGTATTTGACACTGTTGCAAAACATCATCACTAGAATGAGCACATTCATAAAAACTACAGACAGGCCTCTACTCATCTTGTTGCCTGTATTTTAAGTAAATCAACAAAAACAAAGGACTCTTTCTCTTACCTGTCTCCTGTGCCCTGAGCCATCCCAGTAACTGTAGGTAATTGTGATCTCTTCATTCTTAATTCTCTCCTGAGTAGCCACCCATTCCTGTCGCAGTTGTTCTCTAAATGAATAAAATATATAAAACCCATTATTACCACATTCAACATGAACATATCTCACAATACTACAAAACCCAGCATTTCAAATTTGAATTATAATACAATTGATATATTGCAGAATATTATGCTATGGCTTCATGTCACTGAGACGGTATGCTAACTGTGAAGATCCATCCAGGTCACCCTGAAAGGTTGTGTGTGGACTAACAGGGCTCTGTGAAGTCTTGGCAGCAAGGGAAGAATGGAGACAGAAGGTGGCTGAAGGAAGCATTTTCAGAAAGGGTTCCTTCTCATCATGGTCATGGGCACAGGATGTCTCATTGTGCAGAGGCAATTGATAGGACACCTGCACAGTATGTGCACTGAAATGGCAAACTATTGGTTATACAAATGCCATGAGCTACAAAAAAATGACATGCAACCACCCTTGATGAACTGTCAGTCAACAGAAACCTAGTAAAAAAAATATGTCAACAGGGGAAGATTCAAGTACATTGGTCATGCAGCTCAGAGTAAGAACATCAAGCTCATGCCAACTGTGCTGCAAGGGAAAAATGGAAGCAAAAAGAAGACCTAGATACCTCCATACAAAGAAAATAAACAGCCAAGAGATGATGTACAGAAGTCAGTGCTGCAAAGATTTGGCACAAGGTTGCCATGGCAACTAATGTGGCACTTAGCATCAATGTCAATGATGCTGACTGACAGTGCATATTAATGACAAAATAGAAAACAAAAAACAAAACAAAAAAATCAGCTGACTTCATAATAAGTTTTAAAAATACATGGAAGACAATTTTTCACACTGTAGTTGTCTGACTAGATGCACATAGCTTAAGTCACTGATCCCATCTACAATTAATTTAACCCTTTGAAACTTGATCCCCTGGACCTCTCCTTCCCCTCTCCCCTGGGCTACTGGGAAAAAATGCTTTTTTTTCATGCTGTCAGTAAATTACATAGAACTAACTGTTGATGCATGCAAAAAAAGAAAAAAAAAATGAAACTAACTTACCCATTCACCAATACAAAGAAGTCTGATTTGATTATTGTGGGCCTAAACGTATCTACAGGGTCTCAATTGTCTGAAAACTTGTTGATAGGGCCATGCCTCCTTCACTGATGGACAGGACTAGGGGATCTAGATTTAGGAATCTTATCCACTTCATCGCTATCAGTTTTTTACTATCACTAATAAAATTATCATCAGCTTCACTTTCTAACTCCCTATCAAGATACAGTGGAACCCCTTAATAACGACTTGGCAAAATGTAGGAAAAATCAGGTCACATTAGAGGGGGGTTGTAATTCATGGTTATAGGTTCTGACAGGTTATGTCCCATGAGCAAACTCCCTAATATGACATAATGGAGCAAAACTCATCTAACAAAAAGTAATATCTTTTTAATTACTGTAGGTCCTACTTCAAGTTGTTTCCGTCAATTGTAAACAAGACAAACAATGAAAAAATGACAACAAAAACAAATCTCTTGAACAATTTCTATTTACTATACATAAAGTAAGCAGCTGGTTAACATGATGACACGCGTTATAATGTAGTTATGGGGAGACCGTCGTCTTCTGTCCTATGACGTACGCGTAAAGACATGTATTCGTAAGCTGGGCAGGTCGTCGGCATTCGCCCAGACTTTTGAGTGGAAGATGCCAGAATGAATCTAGATCTAGATCTACATCATTTAGATCGTGGTAGGCAACATGCGGAAAGGGGCGACATGAACGATCGTGGACCAAGCGATGATCACTGATCAGATTGTCAATGACGGGCGCACATGAATGACTTTTTATCATGAGGGCGGGACGGGCAGGATGAAACACATAACACTACATGTTCGGACTAGGCTACATCATATACTGTTGGCACACAGAGGTCTTAGCAACAGTGACAGGCAGGACCGCTGCCCATAGCAAAAGACGGATGATCCAGTTTTCTCGCTGGACTATGAATGAAAACTAGACTCCAGCGGCATTCTGAATGACGTCAAAATGCGGAAAAACTAGTATAAAATATTCCAATTCTCTGAATGCAAGATTTTTTAGACGGCACATTCTGTGCACTGGTGAACACATGATGCGCGGCTTGATTTGCATTATCTTCGGCCTACTGCTAGTAGTAGGCCTACTATACTAGTTTAGTATACGAATGGACGGAGACCTTCCACTTAGACTTGAGCTTTTGGTTTCTCGGGGCTGATACTCGTGCATGATAGACTGCCTAGCAAAGGTCGTAATACGGGGGATTTTGTTTAAAAACAGTGCAAAACCAGAGGTTGTAAGTTGCGTTTGAGGAGAAGTCGCTATTCCGGGGTACTTTACATAGAGAAATATGTCCATCACTGAGAAAAAAGTCGCAACAGAGGGGAGGTCGTTCTTGAGGGGCTCGTTATCGAGGGGTTCCACTGTAGTTCTGATCAAAAGTGACTTCATTGTCACCTGAATCATGCTGCATGAGATCTACAACTGGATCAATTATTAGACATACTTCCTGGATTTTCTAAACTCCTTTTTGTGTTGAAAACAATCATTCATCAGTCATAAAACATACTCAAAACTTCCTCAATGGGAGCAGCCATTACTGTTTGACCTTTACCACAAATCATACAGTCCGTGATGACATCAATATGTTAATTTCCCTTGTAGACTTGTACGGACACGAGGATTGAGGTATGTTACCCAGACCGAAATATCAGCCTGTCTCTGGATCGTCCATTTTCGGAATAGACCGTCTTCTGGGTTCAAAGGATTAAACAAAGGTTTAAACCAGCTGAATGTTTCCAAATCTATAGTTAAACATGCACTAATTATAAGTCAACAACAAAAAATATACAGCAACAGGCACAGCCTCTGACAGATCAGGAAAATTCCAATAACGCCTTTGAAGACACAGCTTATACAAAATATCAAACCTACCTTAACTTGTTTTCTTCCTCATCACGATCCCTGTCTGGTAAGAAGCTTGTGTCTACATTTGGGTTCATACCTGGAGTAAATGACAATACTTATTGACCTGATACAGTGCATGTATTTCTATATGTTAACCATATTAAAAGCATGCAAATATAGAATCTGTTTATTTATTTTATGGAACTCACCTCAGCTTTTATGACTCAGCTAGGGTAGATCTAGAAGCTTTTGTATGAATGTGTGCTAAAAATAAAGGAAACGATCTTTTATTTTTGTGCTCTTATTTCACTTGATCGAGAAATAAATCATTTTAAAAACACTGGTAATATGACTTTCCACAGGAGATTTATAACTCCTACCACAAAAGGAAAATAATACTAGTTTAGATACTAGCAAGCAAAGAAAAATACATGCAAATATCAACAAAACAACATCATCACGGCACACCCCCAAACAAAATGTTTGCACTAGAGAACACATTTGTAAGGAACACAAAAAATGGAGTGCTAACAAACATGAAAAATAGGAAACAAAAATTAAATCACCTAATCTTTTCTTTCTTTTCCTTTCTTTTATTTCCTCTAGAGTCTCTCCATCTTTGGATTCCTCTGTATCTTCTGGTGATGACATCTTTGAAGATCCAGCCTTATCCATACTATTACTAGCATCATCATCATCTTCTTCATCTTCTTCTTCTTCTTCCTCCAGATCAAAAGATAACATTGTTATCTGTGATGAAAAAGAGCAATATTAATATTATGCTGTTGATAAAGTGGTGAACATGAAGTAATGTAGTTTCTTTCATGCCAAAATGACTGTATGTAACACTCAGGGTGATGCTTAGTCAAGCACTCAATCATGCTGTGTTGCAAAATAACACTATGTGGCATTTCCTGTAGAATAACATTATAAACTAAGGATCTTTAAATTTTCTAAGAATAATGTTATGTGCAGTACAAGTGATTGTTAATTTTCCTTTGTGATTCCAGAACATGATATTAGCTGCCTTAGATCTAAGTACACCTAAAAGATATCTTCTTTTCCTCAGCATTTTGGATAAGTTACACACTATTCATTTTCTATGTAACATTACAAAGAAATATAAAAGCCCAGCAATTTTCAAGTGCAAGTTTTCCCTTATCTCATTCACTCCAAAAAATTTTTCAGTCTATCTCTAAAGCAACTAATTAAGCTTGTTTGACCTGAGGAAAGCCTATTTTGTTTTCTTGTTTGAATATAATGTTTGAACCAAACTACAGTAGAAGTTTAAAATAGATATAATTTATAAAACAAATTAATAATATTGTCAGGGTATAATTTTCACCATTACTCACATTAAGTCCAAAATATTTACCATAAATCTATTGCAGCTAAATTTATTAGCTTCCTCTAATATTCGTAAATCACAATAAAACACATTTAATAAAAACGTAAATGTGATCTCAATTCACTACTGTGCCAATTTTGTGCCAATAAAGTAGTAAGTTCAATAACAATTTTTTTCATCTTAATATTAACACCATGTATATTAAAATCTTAATTACATTTTTTCCTTTTCATCGAGTGCTTCCTCATTTTAAAAAGGATACATAAAAGCTTGATGTGGTTTCCACAGATAATACTATGCAGGTCAAAGCTTTTCAATGAATGACAAGCTCATCCACAGAACAACAAAAAAAAAAAGACAACTCAGAAATAAAATTGTTATTTCAACTCTTTTTTTTTTTTTAAAATTTATCAACACTTTTAGATTTAAATAAGAGTCATTCATAAAATTTTCGAAATGAGTGGGACAAATGGTTCTTGAAATGAGATAGATCTAAATATTAATAACCGGGCCAAAGGAAAAAAAACAAAAAAACAGTTAAATGTGGTCACACAACAGATGTTCACCTTTCTCTGATCTTTCTTTTTTTTATCCTCTTTCGCCTTCTCTATAAGTCGAGCCTCTGCATTTTTCTTGGCTAACTGACGTTCACGTTCTTTGATTACATTTTCTTGCCTGGCTTTCATTTCATCAAGTGTGACAAGACCTGGACAATCAATTTTTCTTGATTATGTAGTTACAAATACTCAAACAAAATTTTAAAACAAAAAAAAAAAAAAAGAAATAATGCAGACAAATCAAGTACTAACTCCTCTTCTTTGCTATTTAGCATTAGATTTGTGGCTATTATTACAGCCATAGTTGAAGGTGTTGCAAAAAGTCATTCATTCTCACAACAGAACAAAGGGAGGAGATGGAATCAAAGGCATGAGCAAACATTTTTCACACTCAAAATTTCACTGGGCATACTTATATTTCATTATCAACATTACAAAAACATCTGCTAAAAATGAGAAATCCTTCTTTAGCCTGTAATTGCACAGGACATCCAACAGGTATATTGCCTGCAGGTTCTGTGTGCTAAGGATATATTTCATCCCTGACCACTTTTATGGGAAAATGCAAAACTACTGGTTCCCAACTGTGGTGAGATTCTTCCCACCTCATCACTTAAACTTACTGATGAAGGAGCACAGCTGCAACAAATCATTGCTATATACAAATGCCAGTGGGTATGCTAATATATAGAATATGTTTTAGGGAGATTTCACTCATGGAGTGTTTGAGAAATGTATTAGCGCCTTTAAGAAGTAACAAATGCTAATGTTGGGGAAAGTAAGAGGACATAGAGATCAAAGTGCCACAATGGCCTCCTATTCAAGTCCCTAACAAAGGAAAAGGAGGAGAGTTGTAAGTAGGTATGATATCCCTTAAAATTAGTACGAAATGACATAATGAAATAAATGGTTGAGGCAATGTCTTGTTGATGAACCTATCATCAAGTTATTAATGGTATCTAAATTGGTCACACATTCATGATCATAACAATGGCAAAATGGGCAATATGCTGACCCAGTAATAAGATAACAATGATCAACATTTTGTCAGATCAACTGGTTATATAGTATGGTCAACTGCTGACCAGATTGTTAGACACATAACACAATAGTCTTGTGTTATTTTTTTTACCACGGTTGTGGACAGCTGAGATAACCACCACTACAGGAGGTTGAAAAGCTTATAAAAACCATAACCAGATTAGAATATATCCCAGATGGCAAGGGATATGCCCCGATTCCTGAATGATTTGGTTCAATCACAGCCCTTGGACATTTCTAGAACTGCAATGACTCATCATTCTGTTGATGGAAGAGTCTATGAGAGTACACGTGATTGGTTAGATTGTTCCTCAGAAATCCATTATAATTTTGTTTGATTTGGGCATATCTTCATTCTTCTATCTTTATAAAATAGTTGATTTTAAATAGCTATGACTGAGTTACGATGAGCAGCATGCCCATGTGCTGATGACTAATCCAGGATTAAAAAAGGTCTATTGTGCTTCTTTATATAAACTTGGTCTGCATGTGTGTCATCATAGATTTACAAGATTGACTACAACAGGCCTGGGAGGCAATCTGCACTACTGTAAGATGACAGTCCTAGTAACAGTTCGCAAGGACGACTTGCAGGTCTGGAGTTAAAACTGAATGCAAAACATTTGGCCAACGTTAACAAACTTACATTGCCAACATTATATTGGCAGCAGATTACTCACACCGGAACAAATTTTACAATTCATATTACGGCATTTCAAAATAAAAGCTATTAACCATGCTAACACAGATGCACTGATGAAATAAAACAAGTTGTAAAAAGATTTTTGACCAAAGTACTTACCAATTGTACTGGACTTTAATGACTGTTCAATTGCATCATAATGTGTGGCGAATTTGTTGTGAATGTTCCCAATGGCCAGCTCCTCCTCAATTTTTTTCTTCTTTGCTTCTGCCTCTTCTTGTTCTCTGGCTCTTTTCTTCACAAGGCTTGCTGCCCTTCCAGCTTCTTTTGCTGCACCTTTATACATTGCCATGGTGATTACTAGAGGGATCTGCAAGAAAATAAGCCAAATATTAAAATTATCATCATGAGCACATTGATAACACATTTAAAGTCACTGTCTCTATTTATAAACTGGCACTCTAATGGCATGATTACGATATGTGAAAAGACACTCAATGACCCTATGTCTAGTGTGATCCGTTTCTTTGTCAACAGCAATGTCACAAAATAAGACCTCTCTTTTTGTCCATTCATTATATGACTTCTATGTGAAAAGACACTCAATGACTGTATGTCTAGTGTGATCCGTTTCTTTGTGCGATGTCACCTCTCTTTTTGTCCATTCATTATGATTATGACTTATCAATGTTCTGTGAGTAAGCCCAACATTATATCTAGATCTAGATCTAGAAAAATCAGACCTAGATTAGATCTACACACTAGATCTATATGCAGTGCTGCGAAGTCCGCGCCTCTATTTTTAGCGATCAGCCTAAATCTCGCGAAATCCCCTTCCTATATTCAAATAAGTTATTAATCATTCTCGCGAGACCAGAGGGGGATTACCCTAGGTTCAGGAAAAACGGCGGCGCGGACTTCGCAGCACAGACGATAGATCTAGATGGGGTCTACCAGACCAAGACTCTGATCTAAATCTATAGAATAGAAATAGGCCTAAATCAAGAGTCTAGATCTGGACTAAATTTAGATCATCTACTACATCTTACTCTAAAAACTAGATCTAGATCTAGAATCTAGATTAGAATAGATATCTAGGTCTAGATCTACTCTACAGTCTAGTCTAGATCTGGTGGTAAACTTTCAGACAGATGTCTAGATCTAGATCTAGATAGAATCTAGATAATTTGATATGAGTTTAGATTTTTTAAAAATATAGACTATATATTTACAACATTAGTGACATGCATTTAGGCATCAGGTTCTTACATATTTTGCAAATCTTGAGGTAGATTTTCCGTGTAGCAGACAAATGACACCCGTTCACTTTAGGCTATTGTATGTTTGTGGAAGCAGCTTTGGAGTGATCTTTCCCTACTTCCGGCCAAAACAAACCATTGGTTGAAGGAATGAAAGTGCTGCATCAATGAAAACTTGGAGTAAGAGCGTGGTGACAACGGCTTGAGGAGACCTCTAAATCCACTCGATTTATTCCGAAACAGTAGATCTAGATCTAGATCTAGTCTAGATCACTGAGCCACTGCATCGAGATCCGGCAATAATGAAGTAAGCACATTATAGATCTAGATCTGTCATCAAATTTACAAGTCTACCGATTTAATCACAGTATTACACAATACTTCAATTTTCAATTTATAATCTGTCTATAGATATAGATCTAGATCTAGATCTAGATTGACATTAATGTCTTTATTGGAACAAATCTAGTGAAAGACGAATAAACATAAGGTACTGAATTGACCAAGATCTATCTACCCGTTATAGACCATCTTACATATGGCATCGTAAATCATTAATCTTTAATTCAATTATATCTAAATCTAGATATAGAGTCTAGATCTATATCTAGATCACCACTTTCTGCAGCAAAACAATTCATACACTTCAACGGCCAACATCAGTTAGTGTTGTTTGCGTGGTAGTTTGAACAGAATTTTACATGTCATGTTAATAATTTTAGATATATATTGTATTTCAAATGTGGAAAAATCTACCCTCTACTCTGCAGAGAAAAAAGATTCTACATTCCCAGTGAAAAACCAGTTTTGAGTCACCCAGCCAAAAATTTTTTTCACCCCAGATTACCAAGATACTGCATTTCTTAAGAATATTTTTCATGACATTTTTATATCTGAACTAGATCTAGATCTAGATCTAGATGTATTGTTCAAGTCATATCTTTTTTTTTTTTTTCAGACTAAATGTTGATGGTCTACTGGTCTATTTTCCTTATGACTACATTTATCCAGAACAGTTTTTGTATATGCAGGAACTCAAAAGAGCCTTGGATGCCAAGGTAATTTTATCACAATTTTTTTTTTTTTTTTTTGCAAAAGTTAAAGTTTTTCTCCATTTACAGAAAATTCATTTTTGTTCATTCTTTGTTTCTTACCAGTGAAACACCTTGTTACCCAAAATGCAACCCATTCACATTGAGTTTTGGGTAGAAAGACATGGTCTGCCAATTTTATGATTTTCATTTGTTATCACCATCACTATACTGGGCCTCTGAAGCAAAAAATGTAACTGAAGGAAAAAGTGACTCATAAGAGAAACTAACTCCAATGTTATGTAAGACTAGGCCTATCTTTCTATACAATCAGGCCTGTATGCTATCAGCAAAGTGGAAAACTGATAACCTGTACTTACCAAGAACAAAAGCTGTATTCTCTGTGTCGGATGTATAGGTCGTGTTCCTGAGATTGCAATCCTCCAGAAGCTGAACTTCGAAGGATTTTTTTTTTTTTTTGGTAACTTATCCAAACATAGACTCTTATAGATTAGTTGTGGCAGATATATATGCGAGATTGTCACAGCTTTCAGAAGGCAGGTGGAAACTGCAGCCTACTGATGTCTACATGAAGTGTCATGCGATCTTCAGGCCTTGCAAAAACAATCTTGCAGGGTACCGTTTCAGGAGGAAGAAGAAGAGGTAGACAAAAAGAAGAGATGGGATGACAAAGTATGAGAGTGGACAGGTCTGTCTGGAGCCTATGGACATCTTGGAAAAGGCAGGGAACAAGGAGGAATGGAGGAAGCAGGTTGTGAGATCTTCTGAGGTGCTCCACAGGACAACTGGTCTATGTGAGCAATGAATAAATGACACGAAGTCCACCGACATTGAAGTACAGACATGGGAATAGCTAGCTAACAATATCAAATTCTGGAAATCAGCTGTTACAATGGGTGAAAATCCCTGTGAGGTCAAGAGCATAGAGAGTGGGAAGACCAGAGAGGAAAAAGGAAAAATCCAAATAACATCTCTCACACCAGGTTCAGGACATGTCTCTCTTGCTTTGGCCTCTACATATGAGAGGAGATGCTCCTCTGGGCTTCAAGAGTACATTATTCATGGACATTTATGGTCGAAGAAAACCATCTTTACGCTAACAGTATTCACTGTGATCATAAACTCCAAATGGTACTTATGAGACTTGTTGACTACTGTTTAAAATTTATAGAGGTTCTTTTTACTGTTGCTAGTATTTTATTTTCTGTTTCTGTTACTAGTAATACTGTGGTCTCCACCTAAGAACCCGGTCGTCGTGAGACAAAAAAAGTGGGCTCTTAGGCGGACGGGTTCTTAGGCGAATTGAAAAGTTATGTAACCATCTGACCACAGATTGTCTTCACTACTATGATTAGTTGATCATTACCATTGGTTAAAGATTTATCTATGCGAAAAAGTACAGCCTTCTTCCCTTTGTGTATTATGATTAGATTAATAATTCTTAATCTTCTTAGGGTATAGTTACATCAATACTACCCAGCACTTAAACGCTGTGTGAGTTTTCACATAAAGGTATCATCGTTGAAAACATGATATTGTTGTGTTGGGGGGGGGGGGGGGGGGGGGGGGGGGGGGGGGGGGGGGGGGGGGGGGGGGGGGGGGGGGGGGGGGGGG